>ML796495.1:371301-419284 GCA_009831015.1 Picea engelmannii | reverse complement strand
GGGGTGAATCTTGTGAAGAAGGTGGGCCCTCCCTTCTCACAAGATTCCCCTGAAACGGGAAAACTTAGAGACGAATTATCAAAGCAGTCTTCTATTCATCTATTGAAATATCACATTACAAATTGGAAAGATCGAACACGTCCTGCTTCTCTAAAGTTCTTAGTACATAAAAAGTTGGATTCCTCGAATGGTGATTTCCCTTGAATTTAAAGGGAAATCCCATCGATACAATCATTACAAGGCAGATCTGGATCCTACACTAAATTGGATCTTCTTTCTAAATCAGCATAGGGGGTCCTATCTTCACGCAACTGACTGCTAATGCAGGGGCTGGACGAAGCATTGCTGTTACGGCTGGTGTAACGACTTCTTCACATAGCTGCTAGTGCTGTTTCAGCATCACAATTCACGTCCTGTTCAGCCATGTGAATTGCTCTCTTGACTGTGTCGGTTTGACTGCTAGCTGTCAGGACTCGTGTTTCAGCATCGTGGCGGCTTCCTCTGTGTCTCAGCATCTGCACTTATGAACTGAGTGATTGCTCCGTGTTTCGGCTTATGCGTCCTCAGATTGTGTAGCAGCTCCGTGTTTCAGCAGTGACTTAGATAGTTCTGTGTTTCAGCATTGGCCTTGAATACTATTCTGCAAATATGGACACTTATGCGCTTCTAATCAATGGTTAGGTCAAAAAGTAATGTAAAGTATTATGAAAAACAGATTAAGCATATAATAATGAGAAAGGATGTTGTGTACCTTGGGATGATCAGGTGAAATGATAGTATAAGTTAAAATACAGGTGATGAAGGGTATAATAATGGCAGAAAGTATGGGCAAAAAGGGTACAATATGTGGTCCTAACACACTTCATCCTTGATAAAAGTAGCTAGAAGAAAATCATCTCAACAAAGGTTGTCAAGCAGCTAGCCCTACCAACAACACCTCACTTGAATCCCTACACTAAGTGATGGCTCCGTCAAGGAAGCAATCTTTGTGTCAGCCAAAAATGTTTCCTATGATACGACATCAAGCCATTCAAAGATGAGGCATTTTTTGATGTTTCTCCCCTTGAATTTTTTGATTCTTTTGGGCCAACCTTATTTATGGAAACATCATTTTGTATATGAGTCTAGGCCTCACAGTGTTAATATTACTTTGAACAAGAAATTTTACAGGAAACCCAAGGTAGTCCCACCTAGTGCTATTTCCTTGATCTCTCCCAAGCAATGCATGAGGAAGGTCATTTCTCAGACTGTGAAGTTTGTCTTCTTCATGATTCACTCTCAAAGTGAGAGAAAGGTTGTAGCCACATCCATGGTCTCCATGAATAAAATCTCCATGTAACATAAGCAAGTGGATAAGGTCATGGAAGAATACAAACACTAGTACATTTGGGTCAAATTCCGATGACATGTTCGATGCAATTGCCACTTTATATTGTCGGAAGAACAATAAAAAACAAATCCCCTCAAATGTCATTTCACATGACATTGATTTTCCGATGCCATAGATATCATCTCTATTGCTACATTTCATGCAGACACGTGTCATCTCATATTTGACTATCCAAACCCTATATAGTCATCGCTACAATGATGTCAGAGACATCAGAATTCCGATGAGGTATTTCGGCCATCTCCACTAGTGGACGCTATGGGAGTGACATTACCATAGGTCAGAATACCGACGTATGGTAACATCTCTGAACTGACAGTCATCTATATATCTACGATGTATGTTAAATGGGAGTGACGTTACCATATGTCGCAATTTCGACTTATAGTAACGCTGCTCAACCGACGACTAGATATATATCTTTGACGTATGTGCCATGTGAGTGACGTTACCATACGTTGCAATTCTGATGTATTGCAATGTCGCTCAACCAACGATCAACTATATATATCCAACGTATGTTCCATGGGAATGACATTACCATACGTTGCAATTCCGATGTCATGAAATGCCAATTTATTTTTCCTTTTTTGATATTTTTAAATTTTGCAACTAGAAAATTTAAAAATGAAGTAATTCCCATGTATCATCCTAATAAAGGTATATAGTGAATAAACTGTTTAGTGATACTAATACAAATAGATGTAATCATTGAATATGGACTAATACATATGATAATCCCATACAGGTGTTATGTTACCCTTGTTATATCGACTTAATGAACATGATAGTACTTATACCATTATCTATACTAGTTACCTATGATAAGGTAATGAAACCCATATAGCTCATTACTAGTTATTGTTAAATTTGACAAAGGTCATTATATATATCTCGTTTCCATAAGTTACATGATAGGCCATCATGCTTACTCTTTCACACTAGTAAAGTATATGGAATCAATTCTCTACTATATAGATAATCGTGTTCATTATCCGATACAACCGTGTTTATAGAATAGTGGTTACCATTTCTCTTTCTTCACATGATGCTTACATTAAACTAAATATCTTATGAATACACATATATTAGTAACATATAAGCTCCATGAGTACAATGCTTTGAGAATAGATTAGGTTCAATACTAGTATAATTACAGTGATGCTTGATATGTGCTAATATGACGTATTTACCCTAATCGAACCTGATCAATATAGGTTATAATGATAACATTGTGATTTCCAAGTTGTTGTAACAAGGCTTTGGTTGTGCCTTTACATATCACTATAAATCTAAGTAGTATCGCTAATCTAATATGCATAATACAGAACAATTTACCATCGTAATCAGTTAGCTAGCTAAGTAATATAACTTAATATTACTACTATTATGCTCTTTATCCTGTAATAAAAGAGAATCAACAGTCATACTTCATCTATCATTAGGTGGTATTATTTTAATCACACTAGTTCCATTACTTTAGAATAGAGTTGTGTTTCACTTACCTATGTATTTTACCTAATCAGTACATGCAAGTTGATATGAGCTTTAACTTGGTGGTATAGCCTTGTATCTAACATAAGCTTTATGAGTACATTCTACATTACCCATTTAAATATGAACATGCTTGGAATATAATGGTAACGAATAATACTTATAAATGAACTTAGAACCTATTGATATAACGAGCTCTGCTTAATCATGTTACTATTTTTGCATAATAAACACTATTGAGATCATAGTTATTGATGAGGTTCATGTTTCACTAGTATGGGTTCTGATTAGGCTTGTAATTTTACAGAGAAAACGTAAGCTCTAACATAGTGAAATAAAACACATATTAGTATTGGTTCTTATATTATGCTTGTACCGTCATGTATCGAGATAGGTTGTATCTCCTAATTATACATATAAAGAGTAAGTAGTGCTTATATGAATTAGTAGTTATAACTCTATCATAAGCAATGAATATGGATAAATCTATAGGTTAAGTTACAATATTGATAGGGTTCATGTAGATAAAGGATAGTGTTCAACGATTACATGTTGGATAGGCTATGTCACTAGTACCCCCATTGTTGTTACATAAGGAGCTTTCAAGGTTGATACATGCTTACAATGACTGAAATAAAAGCACTGGAGCTATAACACATATGGAATGAAAAGAGCATATGGGCTAAGTGTATCCGTAATGTTACATATATTGTTACAACTATTAAGCATGATTACTCTATTACAACTCATAAGGATATGGAATACTAGTAATTAGAGATCAAGCATAAGTAATGGTTACCTTATTACCATAATCTCTTACATGTTATAGTTATAAGGGTAATGATACTATCATAGATATAGAACGGGCTTGTATTACTCACCATATAAACAGGTTCATCATAAGCAATGGAAATCATAGATATAAGTATGTAATCATACCGGTAGAAGCATAGTTAAACAAAGCAAATCAATACTTATTAGTCATGATAAATCTTTATTCCAATCACAATACTTGTTTGAATTAGACACGTCATGTTAGTATGAATTGAACATATAGTATCCATAATCAATGTGATTAGATTCAATATGGATTAGCTTATAGTTAATATTTTATGTCATTGCCTCAATAAGATTGGTATACTACAGGTAATAAGCCAGTTAGTCTTAATCTTCACACTGTATCTTCCTAATAATGATACCACTCTAATCATATAGAAGCTTCATAGTGAGTTCGATAAGCTATAGATACGAGTTATGCTTTGAGTTCAATATCATGTAGTTTCATAAAAAGAGATTAGTAATAGAGAGCTTAATATGATTCCAGGAATTGTGTTGTTTAGTGATCTGTAAAGGTTAGCTAATATGAGTAATTAAAACAGTACTAATAGCATAACTTAGGTAATGGAAGCTAATAACATGGTGTTTACACATACGTATACCATAGGAGTTCATTACTTACTCTACTTAATCTGATAACATGATAAGTAACACTATCATTGATTAGGGAAACATAGTAACTATGAAAAGTGAAGTACAATATAGGTACATAACTGCAATGAATATGGGAAATACATGAGAGTAATACTAGTGCATAAAGCCTAGTCCAAGTAATCTATGTTTATAATGATTAGGGGAATACATTGGATAGAACACACTTGTATAAGAATGTGATAAGTGTAATCATACTTACTTCTTAGGTATCTATAACTCCATATTACTATTGCTTCTATTTCACTATATCAATGGAATTAAAGATTACTAGTAATGAAATCGATATCATGTTACATACGGGGCAATAGCTGTTCATGGATATGGATTACAAGCTATGATTATGATATAAGGAATGGGATTAGTACTAAGTAGATAACATTGTAACTTACTTACATACAAGGTTAGTAATGGGAATCACTCACATGAATAAACACCATGTATCAACAGAGCTAAGCTAGTTAGAAATATAACCTACTTTGTATATATCAATCACTAATGAGTAAACTCCATTATTTATTGTATACTACTACTATGATGGTATAAATAATGCACACTGTATACATTGGCCATATCTCTTAGCTTAATGGACATGGATTTCATAGAACCCAGACAGTAAGATCATGATAACTAGTAAGGGTTATGTAAGATGTAATGGAGATAGTATTGGCTTAATCATATCTAGCAGTGTAACATATACTGTAATCTATAGCACATATTCTGTTACATCATCTACCATTAGTCAACACACCTAGATTAGTTATGGAAATATAGTGAATCAATACTATGAATACAAGAGGATCACTCTATCATGGATCCTGTGCTTAATATATTAGGGTAATTCTTTGGTATGACATAAAATACGAACACACTGGATTAGCTTACCTTTATTTATTAATATACAAGTTGCTTAGTGCTTGCTTCACTCATAGTTATAGATTTGCATGTGATACTAATTAACATAGGTGAGATATCACATATAGAGTTATAGATATTACTACATGGTTTGTAATCATTACATATGAGTAAGAAACCCATTGTAATATGTTATAGATAGTATAAGAGTTATAATGGTTATGTACTAGTAATATAGAGTCATTCATTACTTGAATATCATGGATAATAATGAGCTAGTATTGTACATATATCATATGTAATAAAGTCGAAGTGTTACCATTCTATGTTATTTATATCAATGTCATTCAAGCGTATTCTTCTTAGTATACAACTTTCAACATGTAGTATGAAGTTAATACTGTCAGTTCAATGAAGCGAAGTATGATGATTAGGGAGATAAGGTAAAGACTCACCCGTAACTAGCTTAGTCATAATCACTATCAACATAGTACTAATGCCATAAGTTCATCTCATAATATAGATATAAGGAAACACCATTCTTTTACTCTTAGTAAGGTATTTGTATTGAATAGTCAACTTTCAATGGGTTCTTCTCAATCATATTAGTATGAAAATACAAGTGAATACAACTGGTCTTACTTATAATAAGGGTATTTAAAGAACAACATGATATACATGCTTATTGAGATATGTTACTTGCATACATTGTATACATAACATGACATGACTGATTATGGTAATTAGTATATGATAAGCCTATATGTAAGAGTAATACTAGCTATGTACTAGTAATGGGTAATGGTCTAAAACCAATGACAATCATACTAATCAGAGCAATACATAAGCTTACTATAGATAGTAGATAATGGAACTCATACTCTATGGGCTATGGTATCCACACAAGTTACTAAGCTTAGGTAAGTACATGGAAATCAAAACAAGTTGAGCTATATGCATTGAATGAACTAGTCCAATACGATCAACTTACTACATGGTATAACAAGTTGTAGTTACATTACTTACTACACGTCATTGAATAGGGAAAGTATGATTACTAACCGACCTTATTAATAGAGTAAACTAGTTCTACTTGTTACATGATGTATTACATATAGCTTATGGTTGTACTTATGACTCTATACTAGTAGCTATTGTGCAGTATATGTTAGTAATAATGGTATAGCTAAGGACAATAAATAAAATTAACTAATATGTATGCTCAACATTATTCCTAAGGATGCATGAAAATCAAGTAGAACTAAATGAGTGTCTTTTTAATGAATAAATAACCTTATAGATCAACTAGTGCCTTATATGGAGCTAAATATGAATGAAAAAAATGAGTAGGGTAAACAAATTTGAAATGGCAATGCGTATTGAGATGTCTTAATTGAAATATGGCAGCTAGGTAGTATAAGTAGAAATATGTAGGGTGTCATAAATATGGGGAAAACCTCCTTCAAGTAAGGATCACCCTCCGTACACTAGAAATGGAAAGTGTTAGGATCATTCACATAAATGGGAAGTCTCCTCAAGGAAATAACATCAATCCTAAATAGAAAATTCCATCAAAGTCAACCACAAGTAAAATTAACAAGGTTTACTCAAGTAGGGTGAGTTGGTATAGGCTAAGAATAGAAAGAAGAATGGTCACAAGAAGGTGTGAGGAGGATTCCTATAGTAGTGTTCCCTTGGTCAAAGTCATCGGAAAAATGTTATAATTAGGGAAAAATAGGAACAAATAATGCCTTTTTATTTTTCTGTTCACAAGGTCAACATATATGAGAAAAGAAATAAACATATCTAAATTAAATTCTGAGTATAAAAAAAATTCTGAGTGAAAAGACAAACCCCAATATTACCTCCCGATCTAATAAAGATGTGCCTGTCACATGTGTGGATGAAAACCTTTATAATATGCTCATAAATAGTTTTAGTTTCATGGATCAAACCTCTAGGGTTTGATCTCTGTCATAAGGACTTAGGAACAATTTTTCCAAGGTATAGACCATCACAAGACAACTGCAACAAGTACTCCACAATAAGGGACAATAAGGTATTGACCATAGTTGATAAAACAAAACTAGGTACCCCACAAGAAGGGACATCAAGAACTCTGAAAACTAAGACAACAAAAATCTCCATATCAAACAAGAAAACCCTCCATAAAAAATAGTCCATATCAAACCCTCCATAACTGAAGATAAGGTAGCACTGGATAAGCACTCCAACACAAGGGACAACAAGAGTGGAACCCTCACAATGATATCAACTCTACACGTGGTAGCTAGAAGAAGAGTCCACAACCTTCATATAGAAAAGAGACAACCCACAAAGGAGGCCATGACACCTGTAAAAGGGAGACCCAACACCCACAAGAAGGTTCCTCAATCACTTTAGTAGGTCTGACATCTAATGAAGACACCTCTGCACAAAAAGGACAGGTCTGACAACTCTTGGGAGGAACCTCATCATCTATTTCACCAACAAACAATCAAGGAGTAGTACCCAACCAATACCAAGACCAAACAAAACTCATATCTGAAAATTTTACACCAAATGGGGAAGTTGCGCCAACAAACTTAGATCTGAAACTGTTACATCAAATGGAGAGGCTGCACCAACAAAACTAAGATCTAAAACTGTTACATCAAATAGAGAGGCCACACCAACAAACACAACTCAAATCTAAAACTATTACATCAAATGGAGAGGCTACACCAACAAAACAAAACTCAGATCTGAAAAGATTGTCCAAAAAGGAGGCCACACCATCATCAAGAGAGAACAACTGAGGTAATCGCAACAAACATAAGAGTGAGGAGCGATTAAGTGTGAGTGTAATAGAATTCTAGAGGGTAGGGTATTATTTATAGTTAGGGAGAGGGGTTAGGGAAATTTAAAATTATAATTGAATATTGACATTAAATTAATATAAATATTAATTAAAATGTCAGTTAATATGAATATTAATTATAAAAACCCTAAACACATATAAAACCCCAATCATATAAAACAACAAGGGGTTACCTTTTAAGTAAAATTCAAGGGGGGGTCCATAATGAAAAAACATGTCCACATGAGTCTCCTAATGGCCTATAAAATTTATCATCACTGCATAAGGGGGTCCATCAACAATGTGGCCATGTCCATATTCATAGGCACTCCTAGGTCTCAGGGACCATCCCGGGAGAGAGGGAGAGAATCACACATCAACACATCTTGGTATTACACCAATATCTACTTGGTCCAAGAGCAGGTTTCCCCAGAACACATACGGGGGCCTTAGAACACATCTAGGGTCTTATCCACCAAGGTACAAGACCAATGATCAACCCATGCATTAGGCAAGGGTTCCCTGGAACACATCCAGAAGCCCTAGAACACACCTAGGGACTTATATCAACAACCAAGGAACAAATCCAACGATCAATCCAAGCACCGAGAAAGGATTCGCTGGAACACATCCAGGGGCCCTAGACACATCTAGGGACTTATATCAAACACCGAAGGAACATATCCAAGGATCAATCTAAACATTGAGCAAGGATGATCCCTTAGGAACCTACCATTTGGATGACATTTTATTCCCATAAGAAAGTGAGATGATGCCTAAAGTTCCCAATGATGGATCTAATCAACTTTGGTTTTCCCCCAAAGATAGTTTGCTAAAGACTGGTTCACACTTCTCATTAGCTAATTCAATACATATTGATACCTTTTTATACAAGAAGGATGTTAAGGAAAGTGTTTTTTAGATTAAGATTGTTTCGTTGGAAGCTCTAATTTTTGCAACCCCATTATAACCCAAAAAATCACTCCCTTTGACCTAAGTTGTCCTCTAGTTTATGATGGTTATATTGAGTCTTGCACTAAAGAGAGGAGATGCTATAACCATGTTATTCTGATTGAGATAGATATCCATACTACTTAGCTTCCATCTTGTACCAAAGGATAAAAATTGTATCGTTGCGTAAAGGAGGATCGTTTGGAGGTGGAGAAATAGTGAGATTGCAATGAACCATTTGGAGGCCCAGTCATTGTGATATTGTAGTACACTTGAGTTGAAATGACCGTTTGAGGTAGAAATATGTGAGATTGTAGTTCACCCTTTGGAGTTTCATATCATATTAGATTATGATTAGGGTTATATTCTATATTTTCTAGGAAGGGGTGGAGATCAGAAAATGTGTTGCAAAGAGAACATCATTTGCATTCATTTTTCCTTTGACTGAATTGTTCATGTATAAAATCAAAGAAAAATAGTTTTAATCAATTTTAGAGAGCTAGGGATTATGATGTACAAAATGAACAAAAGTGATCTTTACCAGGTAGCGTGTATCATGTTCAAGTACATCCAAAATTCCTCCATTCTAATGCAAACTCCCACACATGGGAATTTGGAGATATTTCAAAGTTCCTTGATAATATAGTTGAAGATTTTCAAAATGGTGCAACTTTTGTCATTGTGGAAAAAATTCAGAACCCTTGGGACAATTGTCCAACTCTTCTTTTCCAAGATAATGGAGGTGGAATGGAACTCGATTGCATGCAAAAATGTATGAGCTTGGGTTACTAAGTGAAAAGTAATAACACAAATCTAGGACGATATGGAAGTGGATTCAATACAATTACGATGATATTAGGTGCAAATGTGATTTTTTTTCAGTTTCTTTACTCATGGAAGCCTTGCTACATAGAGTATTGGGCTCCTTTATTACACATTTTTGAGGAGAAATATTCACAGCTATTAAGGAATTTAGTTCTTTATGAGAATCAAATTGTATATTCCCATTAATAGAGTCCAAATTAACTCTAGAAAATAATTAGAAACAAAAATTACATGAAGAACATATAGGATGTCCTCAACTTGAGATCTCTCTCCTCCATCGTGGCCTTTGTGGTGTTGAATAAAAATTTCCAATAATACAAAGGTGAGGAAAATTTTAAGTACCCCACAATCCAAACAGTGTACACGAGTGGTTAGGTATGTTACAATTGGTATCAGAGCCAAGATTACAACACTAGGGGTTGTATAGGATCAAGAGAAATGAATGACAATGCTTTTGGCATTTAGCATTTGAAAAAGAATAAGTAAAAAACATGCTCAAAGCCTTTCCGCCTCAAACGGTCATTTCAACTTGGGTGTACTACAATCTCATGATGTCTGGGCCTCCAAACAGGTCATTGCAATCTCACTATCTATCCACCTCCAAATGGTCCTTTCAATTTGGGTGCACTGTAATCTCATAATCTCTAAGCCTTCAAACGGTCATAATGTTCATTTTAGTAGGTTCCATTCCTCCAAATATCTTGTCACCAGACCCAGAGATTGATGTAGACCATGACCTAAACCACCACACACACACACACACACACATATTTAGACATTGATCTAGAGCTTAATGTATGCCATGCCATAGACCCATCTAGCTCCATCTAAGCCTAGGCATAACTTATACTCAATCCTTAACCCTATATTAACTCAATCCATGCGTGCACTATGGATATACCTTGTGCACAACCCTTGCTCCCACATCACCCACATCTTGGTGCTCTAACAATTTCTCTATCCTTGAAAACAATTTCAATCCTAACCCCTTAGGCCTTATTTGTCCCCATACCCCTATACATATTTATTCATAAAGAGTTTTGGTGTAAATTAAATTCTATATATGTTGCATTAAGAGCATGCACATGCTCCTGTGACTTGATTGAGTTGGTCGTTTATGCTCAACATGAATTCCCACCATGCACGTTTCTTTTGGGAATTGTAAGGTGACATTAGTGAGGGCATGTGCCATTGATTCTAGTTGAAAAGCATCGTTGAAGGCATGAGGTGAATATGGGGATGGAAAAGGAACCATCATTTTCTTATGGATATGGTGAACCATACATTGATGTTATATTTTATCCATTGGTTAACCATAAACCTACACTGACATATACATAATATCTACAAGACATAATCAAAATACTATACATACCTAAATGGTGATTTTTCAATTTAGCAATCGAACATAACAATTCATAAAACATTAAACATAACTAGAATTGATGGCTATATAAAATATGCTGAAAGGAGAAATCACACCTGGTATGATGAAATGGTAGACAATACAGTTGGAATGGTTGACCTTGCGTGTTTCTCTTCAACTATATGACCCTCTATTATCCTTGAGCTTCCCTCAATTGATGAAGAAAGATCTTAAAGTACCTGCCAAAATCATTCAACCTCCATAAATATCTAAAAAATAATACAAGTCATATTTGTAGCACATTATTTACTCTAATATGAATTTTTACGAGAGTGTCATGACATACCTGAATGAGCTCCTCTTGGTTTTGAGAATAATTTATTGGATCCACGCTTCTAATATTTGATCAAATAGCCTCCCTTGATTTGAAGTAGCAACAACGAAGTCAACATTGAATTCGTTGTTGCTTCATTGGATCGAGGGAGGTTTGCTCCAAGATTTAAAAACTCCAATAAATTATTCTCTACTGAACATGGCCAACCACGTGAAGGTGGAAGCTCTTATTCCCCCTCCCCTCACATCACTCTCAATTCCCCAATACCCAGCATATAAATCTATTGAAATATTTATAGCAAAAACAAACATATATACATACCAATATTCACAATTGTTTACAATGAAATAAAATGTTTCCTTGATCCATTTGGAGTGAGAGGAATATGGTGAAAATATATTTTGTATTAAATAGTTATTAAAATATTCATGTACATCATCATTTAGTACTTTTAGCCGACCTCCTCTTATTAGCTCTATAGTTCCTAATAATTTCATCAATATCTTCGTCTTCGTTCTTTGGGTGCTCTTCAAAATATGATTGTGATTGCATCCTCTCACGCAGAGCACGCCTAGTCGCGGGGTGATCACAGTGTAATGGAGGCCGTTGTGATGAGGCATCATCTACAAAAGAAAAAAATACAAAATTTAAAAGGACAATTTTTAAATATCATTGAACTAGTTCAGTAATATTAAAAAAAACATCTGTAATGTCATTAATTACCTAGTGCATTGGTTAACACCATTGGAATGGTTTCCCCTGCATGATCCTCTTCAACTATATGAGCCTCAAGTACAACATTCTCTACCATTGAGACCACAAAATTTATCAGGACAATCATAAATGTATAAGTAAAAAAAAATTGAAGTACAAAATGTATAACTACAAAATTATTAAATATATGATTAAAATACAACCATATTACTGTCATGTGCCATCTCGGTCATAGCACCATCGTGGGGCTACACCCCTGTGGAAAATTGGGATTTCATGGGAGAACCATCTTATGGTTGCAAACTTCTATTAACACACTGCTCTCCAATACTAGTGCATTCGTTGACAATGCTGCTCTCCTGATTAAAACAAAGTTGTAAATATTAATAATATCCAACATGACTGTATTATATTATTAATAAGGTTAATGTGGATTGAATTTTATTTACCTTATCCTGCAAAGTGGTTCTTGGTATCTACCCCAATATTTTTCGGTGTTCAACTAGAACTTTATAGCCGTACTTGTAACAAAGATGGAGGTATTCCTTCGTGGTTTCAATACCAAAATAATCACCTTGCATTTCATAAGAGTATGTGTTTTTAATGTTATTCGTTGCAATTACCTAAAAGTTTTAAGGCGATACAAATAAGATATTTAGGTACTTACAATTCGTGATTGCAACTTCAAGTAGCCGCCCTGGCCTATCATGTGCTTGCCACATTTGGCAAGCCTTGCTTTTGTTTCCTTTGATGTGTTAGTCAACCTATCATCAAAAGTTTCAAGTATGTTAATATATACCACAATTGTATTTACATCTAAAAAAATTGAAGGTATTGAATTGAAATTGTAATTTACCTTCTGGGACTAGAGGGTGTTTTTCCTTCATCTCTCAATTTATTATCTTTTGTGTCCTCAATGAGGGCCTTCCACTCCCTCTCTAGAATCATTAGAGGATGCTCATACCTATCATTTTGTTTCAAGTGCTTTCTATATGTTTCTCACGTATATTTTAAATATTGGCCAGCTACGGCAGTGGCCAAGGTCTTATTAAATGTGTCTACACCAAAAAGGCTTTTGAGATAATCCATCAATTTTTTTTGAGGTTGGAATTATGGGAATTCTACCTCTCCCATATGGTGGGACCAAAAATCAACAATGCCTTATTCTCCAAGGACCTATAAAAATAGTTATTCCCTACACACAAAATGATTATATGATTATTAATTTAAAAATAATAATTTAGATGATTTATATTTGTCTACATAGAGAACATGAAACAATGAAAATTTTAAAAATTACCTGGGACTTTAACTTGCTTTAATGGAATCCCTTCCTTGTTGACCATAAATTTTCCTTTAAGGGTCCCTATGCTGGTCAAACATCTTGCTTTAGGAAAATAAACCATATAGTTTGTCAAATCATCGACCTCATCGCCATCACCACCTCGAGAGCCTACCTGTGTGGCCGCTTCTTCGATGTGTACGTAGTGGCTCCCACCTAATGGTGTGGAAGGTGGAGATCTGAATAGTTGTGTCCTTGAAGATATACGAGGGCTTGCGTCGGGACCCTATGGTGTATGTGCAGTGCCACTACTATCGACACCATGCATCTTGGTGTCAACAAGATCCAAAAATCTCTATATAAGAAAGAAAACATTTTTTCATTTAGATAATGTAAAATTTAAAAATCAAACTTTCATAATTGATATTATGACATAAAAATAAAACCACTTGAAATTATGGTTATTACCTTATATGTATTAAGCCTTGTCATAACTTCTTTGATACTTTCTTCTATCTTAGGAGTTTGATCTACTATATCTAAGAAGTGAGCTAGTTCCTTGTTTGCTTTATTGATATTTTTTCTAATTAAAACCATAGGGTCAGGGGATTCATACAAATCCATTTCTCCAAGCGAATCATCATCAACATCATGTTCCGAGGCCGCTTTTGATTTACCACGATAAACCTACCACATTACAGTAAAATTAGAACCGTGATCATTATCATGAGAAATAAATTCAAATGTATGAGAAATTCTCACTCTTTATTGACATCCAAGGAGGAATGTTATTGTTGATAAAAAAAAATAGGACACATTGAGTAAACAGACCGAAACTCTCCAAATGGATTAACACCATAAAGAACATAATGAAAATCATAAAATATAAGAGTCATTGCTTACAAGTTGGGAAAATCAGTATACGTACCGCTCGCATAATAGCAACATCTGTATATATTCGATTCAAATTGTAATCAATCAATAACTCTTCCCCTCCTGCTATTGATTTTATTACACATACGAATACACAGTTTCCTTCACACCCCTCAAATACGAAATTGGGTCGCTTATTTGTGGTCATGGGTCGTGTACTGTTTATAAACCCTGCAATATTTCCCATTTCTTTTGACCTTCTATCAATATAGATAGTTTCTCCTTTATTTTGACCATTGTCTTTTAGCTATATATAATTTGCAACCAAGCCATATCTTTGCATACTTTTTTTATATTGGACTATTCGTATCCAATATTTTTAGATATAACAGTGTCCAACGTACTCCATCAATTCAGTTAATCCATTGTAACAAACCTTTATGCCATCCATGGAAAATATCTCCAAACCATGTAATGACGATGGAGCAATCCGGTATATCCTTTCATTTACACAAAAAACAATGTTTATTTCAGGAAGATACTTGGGTACCCATCATTTCACTATATGTTTGTACTTCAAGGACACCTCTATGTCATCTATTCTCTCATGATCATAAGAACATGATCCCCCTTTCACAATAAAAAATTCCATGCGTCTATGAAATTTTCTTCTAATCTTCTCACCTCTAGTTGATCTCTGCTTGTTAGACCTACTAGATGTCTCACTTTCCTCTATTCTACCTGAACTTCCCTCACTCAATGAAGATAGATCTGACAAATACATGTTTTCTTGTACGTCCTATAACACCATCAATGACAGAAAGTTACTTTCAAATCTAGTTGATGCATGATAAGATTTCCCTAGAATGTTGAAACTTGTGGCATAAGCTTGATATATTTTCTCTTAAATTTCCTAGTGGATTAGAGTTGTTAAGAAGTGAAATATCATCTATTGTTTCTATTTTTTTATTATATTTCATATCATCCCTAAGGATGTAAATTCTCAGGGACTATATCTGGGAAACTCTAGGAAAGAGGTAAAATTTCTGAAGTTCAAGACACTAAGTTTCTAATTTAGAATTTTAGTATACTTGTTAATTGAACTTTTTACATAAAAAAATGTTTTCTAGAGTCAATTAAACATTTTTTTTTCTACTAGAACCCAACAAGATAATGGTGGTGTTGGATTGATGTCAATGTGGCATCATCAGGTATAGTGTTGGGTGGTATAACAATGTGTCTACACAACTAAGTTTTGGAGGTGAATTTTCATTTATTGGGATTAATTAAATTATTCCATTGGTGCTTGACATTTATTTGTTGAGAAAAACTAGCGCATTTCTTGTATATATTGTTGAACCCTAGTAAGAAGTTCAATGGTCACAATTTAAATGTCTAGAAGCAACATTTGATTACCAGATTCCAATTCAATGGATTGTTAGGATTGGTCATAGGAAACGGTAGGAGAAACTCTGATGATGAGAATGGGAAATAATTCTTTCATTCAAATAATAGAGAGGTTATGATGTTAATAAAGTTGTCCATAACAAATGATAAGTTGCTGCAAGTCCAAGATTTGGTAGTGATTACCTTGAGGAGTTTATCTCCTTTTGATTTTTTTTTTGAAAATTTAAATGTCACCAAGGAGATTACTAACATTACATTTAAGTTGTGTAGACAATTATTGCAAAATGAGAGACTCAATAAATAGTTTATAAGAAATAGAAAAGCATCCATAAGTGCCTTTACAGTAAAGAGTAAGGACAAAGGAAAGAAAAAACTAAAGGGAAACAAAATCATCGATGGAAAACCTAAGTGTTTTTACAATGGGATAAAATCATATAGTGCACACCACTGAATTGGTACCATGCCAATCACTCCCTTCTTAGGGCCTTTGATATCAAATCTAGAGATAATTTGTCACTTCCCGATGAAATGTTGGGACTTATGGATGCCATTATCACCATATTTATCTTTTTGGTTTCTTTCTAGTGTAGCTAGATAGTGACACCATGTACTTAGTACTCAATTTAGGAAACACAATTTGACAATGCACCTATAAATCCTAAAATACAGATGAATAAATATCCATGTACTTGGTACTCAAATTTTGAAGTTCAAGAAACTAAGTTTCTAATTTAGAATTTCAATAGAATTTTTAGTTAAACTTTTTACACAAAAATACAGATGAAGACATCTCCATGTAAAGGCTCTGATTGATTAAAGAGAATAATAATGATGTTAATAGTATGATATATCACTAGAATTTGAAGTTGCAGAAAGTCAATATTGGAAATGATGGATGGCGTAAAGTGGCTTCTAAGGGGATTACAAGGATGAGAAGACCATGTCTAATATTTAGGCCCTATTGAAAGAATACAACAAATTTTTTATGTAGATTTTTACTAAGATGAAAGGGATTCAAGAATATTTTGGGGAGATGAGGATAGAGTTGTGGTCATATGCTAATCTTGTTAACCATGAATCCTATCATCTTAATACCATGGTTAAGGAGAAGGTAGAGAAATAATTTGACATAATATTGTAAATCCGATTAATATTCTGAGTAGATGAATCCAATTAGATCATTCCTATTGTTATTCATAGCAATAAGGACTTTCATGGAATTAAGGTTTGTGTGGACTTTAGAAGCTTAAACTCTACTTGTGTATGATACTTTTCCCACTCCTTTTAGTGATGAGTTGATTGATCAAGTTGTAGGAAAAGAGGATTATTCCTTTATATATTGATTTTCAAGATATATCAAGTATGAATTGAAAAATAAGACCACCTTTACTAGAAAATAAGGATCCTTTGGTTATAATTTCATGCCTTTTGGGCTTAAGAATGCACCAAGTATCTTTTCTCAAGTTGTGATTACAACCTTTAGATATTTCATTCACAAGTTTTTGGAGGTATATATGGATGATTGAATTGTATATAAATTGTTGAAGGAACATATTGGGTTGTTGAAGTTAATGTTTGATAAATGTAGGAATCTCTAGATCTCCCTAAATTTGAAGAAGTGCATATTCTATGTACCATTTGGAATTTTTTTGGGACACATTGTCTGCAAGGAAGGAGTATTGGTGGACCCTTCCATGATTTTTGTCATTATGAATCTACTTACACCAAATAATGTTAAATAGATGTAGTCTACTTTGGTACATAATAGCTACTAAAAAAGGTTCATCTACAACTATGCCTCGATCAAAGAGTGATAAAAAAGCCTCTAGAGAAGTTATTGAAGAAAGCTAAACTATTATTGTGGGCCCTTTAATGTGAAGCTACTTTTAATATACTCAAACAAAAAATGGTAAGTGCCCTAATTTTGGTGTTTCTTAACTCTAATGTAAACTTTTATGTACATGTAGATGCTTTTTCATAGCATTAGGAGTGGTTCTTGTGGAACCAAGAGAAGGAAATTTAGATCACCCTATATATTTTTCAACTAAGAATATTTCACAAGTTGAACACAACTATATCAACATATAGCGTGAATGAATTTCCATGGTTTATTCTCTATAGAAGTTAAGACACTACCTTCTAGGAGGATGCTTTAAATTATATACAAATCAATTTGCATTGAAATATTTGGTAAATAAGCTTGTTCTAGAGGGTTATATTTGTAGGTGGTTGTTCTTCTTTCAATAGTTCTCCTTTGAATTTATGGTTAAACCTAGTAAACATATTGTAAGGATTAATCACCTCTTTAGGCTCGAGTCAAGAGAACTAGGTGGTGCATTGGATGATAATGTTCCAGATACAAACCATTAAAAGTAGAGGCTATATTGAACTATATAGATGAGACAGATTTGTTTCTAACTATTGTTGTTTCTCCTAAATATTATTCCACAACTCAAAAGCATCAGTTAGTGGTTATAGCTGCAAATTATCAGTTAATCGCAGAACAATTATAAAAATTGGGGATTGATGGTATTATTTAGATATGTGTGATCGATCATTAAAGGAATGATATTCTATGGGAATGTCATCAAGAAGTTGCAAGAGGGAATGCTGGAGAGAAAGTAATAGATCACAAGATTGTCCAAGCTAGTCTTAGGTGGCCAACCATATTAAACCTTAGGAGTATGGTTTAATATGGTTGGCCAACCATATTAAAACTTAGGAGTATCATAAGTTCTAGCATACTCCTAGGAGTATGCTATAACTTATGATGTCTATCAAAAATTAGGTAAACCTTATAGGAGAGATGAACTACCCTTGAATCCAGTAACGGATCTACAACCTTTTGAGAAATGAGATATTGACTGTGTGGGATATATTAAACCTCCTACTCTCCAATTCTAAAGATTGATATATCATTACTGCAACTGATTATCTCACTAAATGGGAAAACATTGCACCTACATAGGATTTTATGATTGATAATGTAGCACAATTTATTTTTGAAAATTTTATTAGAAGGTTTGGTTGCCCAAAGAATTTGACCAGTGACCAAGTGTTATGTACCTTAATATATCTACAAATATAATCACCACAAACATTGAATACACAACAGATCCATAGAGAAATATAGAAGAAACCACACTTTATCATTACCAAACCCTTGAGGTAGGGTAACACCATATATTATTCTTTAAGGAAGGAATGCACTCCTCAAGCAACATTTTCTTGTTACAATGAAAATATTGTTCACTATGCTTCATTACATTACTTACACTTCTTTATATAACTCTCTCTATCTCCTAAGAACCTTCTAGAGAGAATTCTCACATTTATTACATCCAACTACCACAGTGGGCCTTTATTAATATAGTGGACCTAGTCCACCTTACATTGAATGACCACATTCTCATACATTAAATGGCTTCCACTAATAATGCATAACCACATTCCCATTAGGTACCTCCCTACGTACCCCATATTACCTCCCTAGGTATACTACATTCCATCCCCCTTCACATGTTTCATCCTCAAAACATCATAAGAAACCATAAAATATGATCGGATAAGCAATGTAGCCAATTGGTACCAAGTACGACCATCCATCCATCCTAATGGAATATGAACATGATGTCCAACTGCTACCTTTCCACCTTGATATTTCTCTGCATCGTTCCGATGTTTCCATGGGATTGGTTCTTTAGATTGATGTTTTCCTGTAGTGTTGGTAGGCCTCCATGTACCTCTGTATTGGTTTCATGTTTGGTGCTTTGCTGATGCATAAATGTGTTGATGCACACACTCTTGTCTTGATGACTATTGTGTATCTATATGATGTGGATGGCGATATACAACAACTGTAGGTATTTGTTCCTTTTTCTTCAAATCTGCAACACTTTGTGCCTTTGAGTCAATGACCTTCTTAGCTTCTTGATTATGTCCTTCCTATAGTCTTGCTTCATCTCCTTCGGTAGACTCTTCCTCCGATTCAACTTCAGACTAAACAATAACTTCTTTGCTACCTTCCATGGGCCCATCTTTCTTACTAAGAGACACATCCTGCAATGTAATTTTATTTTTCTTGTACCAAAGCTTTAGAAACTTATTTTCACATTAATATTAATGGTATCCACTGATTCTATCCAAGGATATCCCAAAACAATTTCTTCATCACCCATATCTAGAGCCTCAAAATCCGAATGCAACACATATTTATCCATATTGAGCTTCAAATATTTAAAAAGTTTAACATTTTCACCTGCAACCTGTGTGCTTTGAATATTCTTTGCTGTAAATTTAAGATGCTCATAAATTTACTTCCCGGATTCCATTTCCGCTTATTTGTTTTTTGAAATTGGGTATTTTTTAGAGAGGAATTAAAATAACCAATTTTTTTTTTCCAAATTCAGCTCGTAAAGCTTTAGATCTAAACCTGAAGTGTGCCGCCCTCTTTTTCTTTCCTAGAAAAATTCTGCAAAAAGAGCAAAAGGAATTCTTCCCTTCTTTTGCCAAGGAAAGTGCTCTGATACCAATTGTTAAGTACCTATACCAGATCTGCAAATATACTTCAATAATACCAAGAATAAACCATAAACCATTCACCATAAAAGGAACACAAGAATATAGAAAAAACCCTTGAGGTAGGGTAACATCATATATTATTCCTTAAGGAAGGAATGCACTCCTCAAGCAACACTTGCTTGTTACAATGACAATATTATTCAATATGATTCATTACATTGTTTACACTTCTTTATATAACTCTCTCTATCTCCTATGAAGATAATTATTGTATTATGAGATGTAGCTCAATAGGAGGATGCCCCCTTGAAGATGTAAATGAACATGAGAGGGTCCCTTCCATAATAAGATCCATTGTATGGTGTTGCCCTACCTCAAGGAATTTTTCCAATTACCAATGTAGGAATGTATTGAACACCACTATAACTACTTTGAGTAGGGAATTTCTTATCTATCATCATAAAAGCACCCCCTATCAGCCTTAGGCTAATGAGACTAGATGATTCTTCAAAAGATGATTCATGTCATCTTGCATTGATTGTTCCTATTCAGGTTGTCCTTGTGCATTTGAGTAAGAGATAAGATCACAAGTCTCAAGAACACACACATAGGTGTGATGATAGGAACCTCCAACACTACAACCATAGTGGTTGAGGGTGTCGAAGGAGTACTGTTGTCTATAGTATGTATGCGAGTTGAAGGAATCCCAATATCTTTTTGACTTGATTCAGTACTCATCCTCATACGATCACAAGTCTGGTAAGTGGAGGTGTATGTACCACATATGATAACTTTACGCCTTTTAGAAGGTAAAGACTCAAAATGCGATGGTAAATATAACAAGCGGTGAGACCTGCGGGGAAGCTGGTCTTGCTCCATGATGAATCAAGACTCATGATATAAAAAAAAACAAATCCTAAGGCCAACTAGTAATCAAAATAAATAAAAAGTCAATATGCACACAAATAGGATAAAATGGCTGAAAGGGGCCTCCCTCTCTAAAGTAGGTATGCCTCACCCAAGAGGGGCCTGAGACTCCTCTACTAAATATCGGAGGTAATTTAATCAGTTATAAGGGACCTCATGGGCTTAACAACCAGTTAATCAGATCCCCCTGGAGAGGTAATCATCCATAAAGGTTGTGTGTTGTCTGACCCTTATCTGACCCATGGTACTTGCAAAATAACCCTTGTAAGTAACCTATGTGGTACCTAAGTCAAGAAACTAAGAAACCATGATATAACTTATGCACATGCGATTTGTCGTAAGTCATATCCACCGTATGGGTAGGGAAAAAAATCCCAAAACCTTGAAAGCACCACCTCTCACAGAGGTAAAGGTACTACCAAGATCCCCATATACAAATAGATCCCCAGAAATATAACTGACACTAAGAAGGTATCGGGGGGATGTCCCTTCAACCAACCTCATGCGACCTCGTGCTTAACTCCAGTGAAAGTGGAGCCTTCTGATATTACTGATTATACAATGGATTTCTCCACTCTCTTAGTTAGACACATATGTTGATTTAATAGCCTTGTAGAAGTTTACTCACAAAATCCTATTCCAAGGCTCTAAATCCTAAGCTAGTTTGTGTACCCTAGAAAATAAAATAATTACTAATCAATTTTAAATTATAAGCGTTACTTTTAGCGGCCTTTCTTACTCAAATAAATAAATGAATATGAACATAATGCAAATTCCTAACTTCAATTCCCAATAAATGATATGCTTTTCAAAATGTAATTTTCAATTTAGTAGTTATGCAATTCTAAATAAGATGCAATATTTATTTACATGTACTAAGATCAATGATAAAGACCATACATTCATGTTAGAATTTATCCATTGATGAACCATACATTCATGTTACAATTTATCTATTGGTGAACCATAAACCTACACTAACAGATCCATAATATCTAGGGGACATAATCAAAATATTATACATACCTAAATGGTGATTTCTCAATTTAGCAATCAAACACACAACAAAAAAATTAAGGTGGGGATCAACATCATGCCTCATAAATGGCTAGTAAAAATGTTGTTGTAAAGTTTCAACTATATTTGATGTGAAAAAATGCCCAACCAACTTCAAGAAATGTGATTACCAAATCAACAAATCCCTAGGTTCACTTGCAAGTGAACACATCCTATCAAGTCAATACAAAAGATATTTATTCATATGAAAATCAACCGAATTAATAATAAGTCTTGTGTAGGCAACGTGACATCCTTATTGAATGGCTGCATAAACTTTCACAAAATTTATGTGTATTGTAGAACTCTTGCTAGTGTTATATATCACACCTTTTTGTGTTAAGAACCATTGTGAATGCTATTGGTGGTCGACTCGAATAGTAGTCTACATTTTTATGTCTTCAATGTAAATGTTTGATAATCAATTGGAATTGCTATACAAAATTCCATTTCATATGTGGTGTGTTCTCAATTTTTCTCTAGGTCTGTAGTGTCTTATGATTAGATTGAATAAAAAATTATTTTCCCTATACATAGTGTCTCCACTAGTGAACTACTTAAGCAATGGAGCACATCTCTCTATCATAACTTCAAAAGTTGCAGATTGCATCATTGAATGTCTCTAAGTAAAACACAATGGAATGACATTGTTGTGTCAAAAAAATACCTATCCCATAGTCATATGCATCATCTTCTATATCAAAAGGATGAGAAACATATAGTAGTGTAATCATAGGTGTAGTGCATAGCGTCAACATCTTCACTTCTTCAAAAACATGTTGTTGCACCTTGGTATAGATGATGAAGCCTTGTTTCCTCAAATTCCCTCTTAAGATTAACACCGTAGGGTTGAACTAGTGAAGGAAAGAGAGGTGGGAGGAAACAACTATTATGAGGGAGGGTGAAATTTGGAAATGCTAGCCTACAACTAGTGAGGGCATTAGAGGTGGAATTATCGTGAGGTGACATGAAGTGATCATGTTAAAAGGAACCATCAAAGACATTGATGATGGTGAGGTGATATTATCAATATTTTGAAAAGGAACCATTGAAGGCACTAATATTAATTGTTAGGTGAAATTAGTGAGAGCATGTGCCATTGATTCTAGCTGAAATGCACCATTGAAAGCATGTGGTGAATATGTTAGCATGGGGATGGAAAAGGAACCATCATTTTCTTATGGATATGGTGAAACATACATTCATGTTAGAATTTATCCATTGGTGAACCATAAACCTACATTGATAGATCCATAATATCTAGAGGACATAATCAAAATATTGTACATACCTAAATGGTTATTTTTTAATTTAGCAATCGAAGATGCAACAAAAAAATTTAGGTGGTGCTCAACATGATACAATGCATGATCATGTTTCATAATGTTTTAGGAATCAAGATCCTAGGTATATATCGACCCTTATGTTCCTCAGTGTTGCAGGGATCCTTCCCCAACACAAATACTTGATTTAAACATGTGTTTTATGATATTTCCAGTCCAATACTAGAATGGGTGGAGTGAGATTCTTATGTTGTCTAGTTGTGCAACACTTCCCACTGAGTTGACCTCGTACCAAAATCGAATTCTATAATTTTTTAGGTCCAAGAAAAAACCATGTAGAATTGAAAGGATGAGACATGGAATACAAATGGGATGAAAGATGATTAAATTCACAAGATTTCCCTACATGGTGTTCATTCAAGAAGAGACAAGGATGGCACATATTCATAGTGGGTAAAGATAAAACATTGACGTGAATAGTAAATAGAGACTATAGGTGCATATGAAAATCCTAGAAAGTGTCATATTGCCACACTAATAATATCAGGGTTGACTTAAAAAACTTCTTTGAAATAGACACTTCAAGGGTTTCCATTTTTATCCTCATTGTATCTCACACCATTAGACATTGCATGATTAAGGCCCTACATCTAATCTCCTTGAGGATTTGCACCTTGTACTCTTTACTATATCTATTCTGAACAGATTCAATGTTCAACCATAAGATATAAGCGAGAGAAATACTAGCCATCATATCAACAAGATTAACTCATGACTATCAGATCTCATCAGAGAGAAATCGATGGTGGGGATTCATTGTGGGGATTAGGATTCAAATTAAAGTTTCTACAAGTTGTGATCTCACAATTGCTCAATATCGTTGATCTTGCTAGAGCAACATATCAACGGTGCATATCGATCCCACTATGAATGAGCATCCTCGCATTCTAGGGATCGGAAAGGAAACTAAAGTATTTTCTAGTTGTGAGCCCACAATCGCTCGTGGCCATTGATATTTCAGCAGGGGACACATGTCATGAGATATTGTATTCCGGGAGAAAGAAAGAATAAGTTGAGTGAGCAAAAGACTCCCGAAATCCCAAAGCCTGAACTCCTAAAGTAAATCTTAGCCGTCCAAATCAAGAGGCTACGCATCACTAGATATCACACTTCGGGAATTTGGCACTTCGAAGGATTGTGTGAACAAGAAGGAGAAAAAGGCTCGAAGCCCAAAATCTCGAAGTAAATATCGACTGTCCAAAACAAGAGGAAACATGACGCCAGATCTCACACTTCGGGAATTTGACACTTCAGAGGATTGTAAGAGCTATGCATTGAAAAGGCCCAAATCCCAAACTCGCAACGTAGTTGTGAGATGTTGATATTCGCAAAAAGAAGCAGGGTCCATCCAAGAGTGGCGTGTGGAAACAAAAGTGGGGATTTCCTAGATTGTATATCATGATTAGATAAATGACTCGCGTGTATTCGACATGTCAAAATTGCACGTAGATTAGTGGCTAGGTAGAAGTGCCACTCATTCTTATCCATCGGATGATCATGATTTACTTTGGAACTTTGGTAGTTTTTCCTTCGGGAGTTTCTGTTTCCCCACTATCGTTTTCCTCTAAAGTAATTTCTCTTGAAGTCCACATATATATTCCGTGTGTCCCCCTGAGATCAACGATCGCAGTTCGTTTCCAAGATTCAACATTCATTTCAGGCCTCCCTGTCAGCTACATAATATCATCCTCTGGGATGTGTTCTTTTTCAAGCACTAAGATCAACACCATCTCCATGTGTAGATTTTATGGATCCTAGAATTGGTGGGCAGATAAAATTTAGCGGTGGTGCTAAAAGTAGCAGGGTTTCCCAGATTATAGATTTGCATCAGATCAACGACCACGCTTCATTGCAGGGACACAACTTGCTCGAGCATTAAAATTCTTGAGCGGTCCCACAATCGAAACTGTGGTATGGTAAAAGAGCTACGTGGCGGAAGATGGTGAATTTCAAGATCAAAATCACTGTGGATCCAAACCGCCTTTGATGACCATGCAATCATGTGCTTATATGGAGTCCATCCAAGAGCACTGCATGGAATCCCCCTAGGCATTAAGCCTCATCCCAATCCCGATGAGAGATCAGTTAATGAAAAAGGAGTGGTGGTTAAAACCTCAACTCACTCCATAAATAAAAGGCGTGGAGGATTTGGTCATGGAGACAAAAATTTCAGCCTAAGGATACACACACAGTCTGACAGAAGAAGGCACAGATGTAAAGCTTTGAATGGGATGGCCAGATGACGCTCCTGAAAGTTGTGGAATGATATGAGTATAAATAGATCAATTTATATTTTGTAATGGGGGAGGGTGTTCTTCATAGGCTGGAGAGACGAGAGAATTTCAGGAGCAGGGCTCTGTAATTTTTTTAGTTTGTGTGTCTGTGGGCTTGTATTGTAAATATATGTTATTGAATATTCCTTTAAATCATTTTTTATCAAACCGTCTTCTTAGTTTACGCATTATTTATGTTTTCCTTCTTGCTTGAATGTAATCTCTCTGATTTATGGATCCCTGAGGTGATGGAGGATCTGTTGCTATCATGCCCATCTTTCATGGTTTGTTAGATTTTTTATTTTATTTTATTTGTCTTGATGTAATCTCTCTGATTTATGGATCCCTAAGGCGATGGAGGATCTATTTCTATCATGCCCATCTTTCATGGCTCTCCATATATTTACTTTTTTCTTCTCATCTAGATGTAGCATCTCTCTGATCTATGGACTCCTGAGGTGGTAGAGGATCTAATATTATCTTGCCCATTTTTCATGGTTCATCACTCAGACATTTTCTGTCTTCTTCTCCTCATCACCACATAAATATTTTTTTCTGATAAGTGGTTTAAATGCCTTCCTTATTCATGATACTTATGACTCCATATCCCATTGGTCCCAACTGATCTGCAATTACTTCTGTTATCTTTTCCTCTCCCGGCAGTCTTACTAATCCACCTACTCAAACCATTTTAATCCTTTTACTTTTATTTTGATGGGTAATGGGATTATCCTCTTGCAGTTTGAGGGTGACTCTCAGTGCTAACATTAATGGATCCGTTGTTGGGGACGGAAGTGAAGATATCTTCCCCGGGAGAATGAAAATGACCAGATCTGATCTTTGATGGTGAACAAAGACCATACACATTCAGACTACATATCATTCACCTGGCGACTCCATGATTAAATAATCCAGTGGCGAATTCATAGTTTTATGAAGTCATATTTTCATATGGAATCCATTTTGGCTCGGAGGTTTTCTCCTTTTAATTTCTCTTATGTTCCTAATTTTCGAAATGTTGTTCCTCCTATAAATGAGTGGGATGATTTTTTGCCTAGATTTAGATAACATAAAGATGACAACCCTATAGAGAATCTTGTTGAGTTTCATGAACTCATGCATTAGTGGGGAATACATCATGACGATTTATTAATGAAGATGTTCATGTACTCATTAGAGGGAGATGCTCGTGAGTGGTATCGATCCTTGCCCCCTGCTAGCATCTCCTCCCTGGAATAGTTTCTTGCAGCTTTCAATATTCGTTATCAACAATTTTATTCCTCTGAGTTGTCATAGCTGTTGTGAGGATTATAAAGTGTACAGTATATAGTTGTTTCTTATGAAGGCTGTGAGGATAAAGAAGATTTCGTGGATGAGGAATCAATTTTTTTCTTCCCTTTTCAGCTACATCTGATGAAAACTATATTTGTTGTCTTAGTAAGGAAAGTGTAGAAATTGAGTCTGTTCTAGAAGTTGATATTCTTTGTAGCCCGGTCTCCAAAAATTCTAGATATGAGAAACCTATTTTTGACTCATATGATGATGATAATATATTGCTTGTTGGGAAACTGTGTTTAATAATGAAGAACAATTTTCTCATGCTGGGCATAATATACCTCTTGGTAGTTCATTCGAGGCTACCCCTTTATTTGATCATTATGGATACAGTGCTAAATATGCTGAGGTGGTTTTTGAAGAAAAGGGCATTAACATCTAGCCTTCTAATGAAAGTGAAAGATTTTACCAAGAGAAACATGATAAAGATAAAGAGCCATACATTGATATACATGAGGCTATTTCTTGCCATCAGCTAGCAGATATTATCATAACAGACAAAGGAGAAGTGGATCAACATCCTGCATCAACATTTCACTCACATGTGCTTGCCATAGACATTCAACTAGATGTGTGCAACTGTAAAACATAGCATGCTTTCTGTTATCAATCTAGTATGTTTTATCACCTATTTTATGACCCCGTGGGGGAGTACACGGATTTGTATTTTCTCCATGTATTAAAGCCCTCAAGATTTGTCATACCTTTGACATTGGGGGGTAATCTGAAAAATGTAATTATTTTTCTATCACAGTTTTATTATCTCTTGTTGATCAATGGAACAGTAAGAAATTTTTACGTTAGGAAGTTACTTGAGTGGCTTTGGTAGAAGTTTGTTGTCACCTAGCCTATTGTAAAAGTAAGTTAGAGTAGGATATTTTATATAAATAAGATTGTGTGTGATATTTTTAGTTTTTAGTATTTGAATAAGTGACTCCATATCCCTAGGATAAGACACTGAAGTTGCTTGTTCTTGGAAGCTCACAGGGAGCATGCCATCCCCTATGGAGCCAATGTTATCACATAAAGTTGCCATAGGTCATATGCAATTATTTTTTATACCTAGGTCTGCAACTTTGTCGAGTCTCTCTCTCTTTTTTCATGCCTTCCTATAAATTTTTATGTTCTAGTTGATAAAGTCAGGCCGATCAAGTATGTTGTTTGTGCAGGAAAAGCTATGAGCATAATGCAACATTTAGAGCAGTCCTTTTCGGGTTCGAAATATTGACGGGAAAATAGATTCAATTTTCAGAAGTAAGATCCAAGTGAGAGAAATACTAGCCGTTAGATCAGGAAGATTAAGTCACGACCGTCAGATCTCATTGGAGAGAAATTGATGATGGGGAGTCATTGCGGGGATCAAGATGAAAATCAAAGTTTTTGCAAGTTATGAGCCCACAATCACTCAGGATCGTTGATATTTCTAGAGCAATAGATCAACGATGCATATCGAGCCCGCTATGAACAAGCATCCTCGCATTGCGAGGATCGGAAAGGAAATTAAAGTATCTACTAGTTGTGAGCCCGCAATTTCTCGTGGCCATTGATATTTCATCAGGGGACACATGTCAGGTGATCTTGTACTCCGGGAGAAAGAAAGCAGAAGTTGAGTGAGTAAAATACTCCCAAAGTAAATATCAGCCGTCCAAATCAAGAGGCCACATGTCACCAGATCTCACACTTTGGGAATTCGACACTTCAAAGGATTGCGCGAACAAGCAGGAGAAAAAGGCCCAAAGCTTGAACTCCCGAAGTAAATGTCGGTCGTCCAAAAAAATAGGAAATGCGGTGCCAAATATCACACTTAGGGAATTCGACACTATTGGCATCATAAGTCACTCCTAAATTGTAGCAGGAGTAACCTGATGCCCATCACTTTATGTCACTATTTGTTGATAAAAGGTGATGAATAAAAATAAACTCATAACAATACCATTCTAACTCATAAACTAGGCCAGACAAGCACAAGCAGATGAGGTCTTGGTTTAACTTCAGACAATAAGTTGTAATAAGGGTGAGTAGGAGGAAGACTTCTGTGAGGAAATGCGAAGGCCTGTTATAGGCATCGAGCTTCTAACAGCCTATAGAAGAAAAACTTGAACACAAGAACCTATTATATTCAAGAGCAGAAACACTAAAAGAACATAACAACGTTATAATAAATCCTTTATCATAACACAATCATGATGATTCATGTGAATCAGTCAATCATGAACCCTTTTAGTATGATATTGAAACTAGGAGAAAAAGAGAGATGCCTTACATTAAACAGGAAAATTTCATATGCAGATACAAAGCCAGGAAAACCAGTGCTTCATTAAAACATTACAGTCGGGAGCTCTTCTCTACCATACATCCCTACAAAAATACAAAAACTGAGTATATATACTCAAATAAATTTCCCCCCTTGGTAGTAGGAGGGTAGTTGAGACATTAAAGTCCAATTTAGCATGTGCAGGCTCCTCAGGTCAGATGAGGACATCATATCAACATGGCTCTTTTAGGAAAACCTGCACATAGGACGATCTTGGGAAGACTACCTGCTAGAACCTCCATGCATTACATTCATGGCTTGAGATGAGGTTTCAACTACCTGCTCAATTTTCATTAATTTCCTTCCTCCACGGTGGGTGGCCGAGACTTTGAGCACAAGGAACAACCACGCGCTTGCTTCCCAGGGCTCAGAGGCTAGCCTCCTTTTTATTTTGGCTCCATCCTCAATGTAACCCATGTCCATGAATTGGTGCCTCACTCTAGAGGTTCTTTGACACTTCTCCTTTCGGGAGACTCCACCATTCTAGCGTCCAGGAACCTTGGTGACTAAAACTGCAAAACGACCCTCCATATCGGTGGTTGGATCTGGCTTCAAAATCAACGGACATGATCCATTTTACCTTGAACACATTGGCTCCACACCCCTCATATTATTTGTCCCCTTTCCATATGACCCTGTGCTATGACCATGGGCCCGCACCCAAAGGAGCCTTCGCATCTCATGTATCGTGGATGGAAGGGAGTCGACCCTTGTATTTCAAAGTCACGATAACCGAGATGGAAACCAGAATTAATCAACTTCCATGTGTCCTCCAAGACTAATGGTCCTGATCCATATGACCATGTTCTATGACCGTGGGCCTGCACCCAAAGGCGCCTTCGCATATTGCGTATCATGGATGGAAGGAAGTAGACCCTTGTATTTCAAAGTTGCAATGGCCGAGATGGTGACCGAACTTAATCAGGCGCCATGTGTTTTGACTGGATTGGACGACCATGATCATTTCTTGACTTTGGCCCTAAGGGATGAGTCCATGTGCTAAAACTCGTGCAACCTCATGGATCTGGCTTACCCGATGACCGTTGATCTGCTCCATCAATGGATCCTCGCCACTGAAAACAAAAATGCTCGCTCGCTTGATTTTAAGCCCGAAATGGGCTTCTTCTGTGTGTTTTGCTTGACGCTCATGAATGTGGCCTTTGAATAAAATGCATTTTATGGGTTTTTAAAACCCATTTCTTTGTGTTTTACACCAAGGGCCTAAAATCGGAGAGAAACACCCCCCTTATAAGAATTGGTGCTAACATTAGGCTCCATGGGGGATAGAGTCGTCCTTGCGATGCTCTAAGAACTCCTTGTACTTTCAGTGCCTTGCTGTTGGGCTATGGAGTCATTTATTAAGCCGAAAATAAACAGAAAAAAAATATTTACAAAAACAGAGGAGCCGTCTAAGCTGGATCAAACAAAACATTTCTTTAGGAAATGCACATTTACTGGGCTGTTAAAAACTTCTTCACCCTCAAAATCCTACAACCTGTATGTGTTATTTAAGAATAATTTAGATATTCTGAAGGGCCTGATCTAGAGGGCATCAAACTTGTTGTGTTTGCCCCTATCCTGCCCGGGTGCATCCCACTTAAGCACCAAATATCCCAAATCGAATTTCTCCTTCCTGACCTTCCTGTCAAAGGCCTACTTGATCTTTTGTTGATGACTATGAGCTATGTCCATTAACTGCTCCCTAATCTGTTGCACTTCCACCACTTGATGAATTCTTTTGACCATATGGTCTAGCCCTCCTTCATGATCTTGAAATAATTTCGCTACAGGTAAAGCGAGATGAGTGGGAAACACAACCTTCGTCCCATAAACAAGTTGAAAAGGTGAGGTGCTCAGGGACTTATTTGTTGTCACTCGATCGGCCCATAGAGATAATTTGAGCTTTGAATCCCAGACCCTCTTATTGTCTTCCAATAATATTTTAATGAGTTTGATTAGACTTTTATTGGAATATTCTTCCAGTCCATTTCCTTGAGGATAATAGGGAGTGGAGTGAATTAGTGAGATCTCAAACTGCTCACAGAACTTAACCAGAGGCTCAACCTTGAAAGAAACATCATTATTAGTGAAAATTATGCTGGGATAGCCAAATCTGGCTATGATATCCTCCATGAAGATGATAATTATCTTGTGTGAAGCACTCCTGGAGGGGGAAACCTCTATCCACTTGGTGAAATAATCTGTTGTAGTCAGGATCCATCTGTGCTAGCCACTTGAAGGAGGATAAATTTCTCCAATGAAGTCCAACCCCCACTGTTGAAAGGGTGTTGAAGATACTATAGGTTTTAGTGACAGAGATTTGAGCTGCTTCTTTCCTGAGAACCTTTGGCATTTGATGAAAGATATGACTTCTCTACAGACATCAATGAATAAGGTGGGATAGTAGTACCCAGCCCTGAGAATTTTGTGAGCTGTGGTCTTCCAAAAATGATTCCCTCCACAAAGGTATCTATGGAGATCAAACATAACTTTCTGGGCTTCCTATGGGTTCAGATACCTTAGAAACACCTCTAGAGGGTCTCTCCAGTACAAGACTTGGTCAATAAGGCAATATCTGACCACCTTGAGATTTAAAGCTCTTGCCTTGATTTTTCCCATTCCATTAGGAGGCTTCAACTCTTGCAGAAAGTACAAAATGTCTCTGTACCAGGTGCATTCTGCTAGTGATAAGCCACCCTGAGAGATTTTGCTGGATGACTCAACTTGCTGATTTTCTAAGCAAGCATTGATGAAGCTAACCCCCAAGGCCTTGCAATTAGATTCAACCAGTAGCTTGGCTAAACCCTTCCCTTTAACCAACTTGGTGGGCTTTATCTCCAGGTCAAACTCAAGGATCTTGGCAATCCATTTACCTCTTCTCCCATCTATGTTAGGCTGTATAAGGATGTCTTTCACAGAGGCTAAAGGAATGTATGTAGTCACTCTTGAGTGCAAGACATAGACTCTGAAAGCTTTGAGAGATTTCACCAAGTCATAGGCCTGTTTCTCCATGATCTCATACCTAATTTCTGCATCTCTTAATGCCTTGCTGAAGAAGGAAATGGGTTTCTCTTCGACCTTCCTCATTTTTCTGCAATAAGACCGTTGCTACTGTATCAAAAGAAGCAAAAGAGAAAACTAGGAAATCCTTGGAATAATCAGGACTAATCAACATAGGTGCCTCAGTCAATGCCTTCTTTATCTGGACAAAATATTCCCTGGGTTCAGCAGTCCATTTTACTTCATTTCCCTTTCTAAGCATGGTTGTGATGTGTTTCACCAACTCAACAAAATTTGAGACGAACCTCCTCAGAAAGTTAATCTTCCCTAAAAAATCCTGGACTTTCTTTCTAGACCTGGGAAGTGACAGGGTCTGAATTTCCTCTACCCTACTGGGATCAAGTCTCAGTCCCTCTGCTGATACTATATGGCCTAACAACTTCCCCTCCTTCATAGCAAACAAATATTTCTTGGGATTTAAGGAAAGGACAAACCTCTGGAATTTCAAGAAAATTTTCCTCAAGTGACAATAGTGCTCTTTATTAAACCTGGAGAAGATTGTGATGTCATCCAGATAGATCACTACAAACTGATCTTTCTCCCCGATGAAGGATATGTCCATGGCTTGCTGAAATGTTTCTCTTGCATTCATTAATCCAAAAGGCATTTTGGCATACATGAATGTGCCCCAAGGAGTGGTGAAGGTTGTTTTTTCTCTGTCCTCAGGCATGACTGATATCTGATTATAGCTAGAAAAACCATCAATCATGGATATCCTAGATGCACCAGTTACCCTCTGAAATATGTGTTCCATGTTGGGAAAGGGATAGTTGTCTTTCTTTGAGCTCCTGTTCAGGTTCCCGAAATCAACACAGAGCCTGATTTCTCCACTTTTTTTCCTCACCGGGACCAAATTGGCCACCCACTCAGAATATCTCAAGGGGACAATGATTTGGGAATCTAACAACTTCTTCACTTCTCTCTCCATGACAGGCACCAACATGGGATTTATCTGTCTTAGCTTCTGCCTAAATGGCTTAGCCTCTTCCTTTAGTGGGATCTTGTGTTCAATGACAGATGTGTCATATGTCTTGAGGTCTTCATAGGTCCATGCAAACACATCAGCAAATTCTCTTAATAACTCAGTATATTTGGCCCTCTTCTCTTTGGTCAAACTGCTTGACAACTTGACATACTTAGGCTCCTCCTGTGTGCTGATGTTGCACTCCATTGTATCAACATCTTCATTTGAAACCTTACCCTTTACCGCGACATCATTCCCATCGAATAGTCTTTCTAAAGGGACTAGTCCCTTTAGAATGTGATTGATAGGCAGATGAATAATAGGGTGATTAGCAATTTTATTTAAAAATACCTCAGGCTGAGGGTGACTTTCAAAATCAGGATCCTGATCAATGTGCAGTGCAGAAAATTCATCGACAGACTGAAGAAATTTTTTGATGTCAAGATCGTCTTCGAATACCTTCTAATGCTTGATATTTTCTGGTGTAGATGGACTATATCTTATCTCAACATCATATTTGATCTTAGGCAACAGAGGGATCCTGAACAGACTAGTTGAGGTAGCTAAGGAATCGTCCAAAGTATTTTCCTCTCTTGGAATAAAAGAAATGTTGAAAGTTGAGAAGAAATTATAAATCAGGCCCCACACCTCATTTTTGTAACTCCTAAGCTGAGGATGCTTAGCCTGATAAGAATTTCTGACTTGCTGGATTATCAACTCAGCATCTTCGAACACAACTACCCCCTCAATTCCCATTTCTTTTGCAGCCCTTAAACCCATAACATGAGCTTCATATTCTACTACATTATTGGTAGCTTCAAATTCTAGCTTGTATGATAGGGATATGGTTTCCTAACAAGGCAACACAAAAACCACTCCAGCCCCAGCACCTTCGCTAGAAGAAGCTCAGTTGAAGAACATCTTCTAAACATAGGTGGTTGGAGGAGGTATCTCGTGATTAAAAATGGGCTTCTTTCTTATTTGAAAAGGGGCTTCAGGAGTATCAGTGAGCTACAATAAACTAGACCCCAAATCAGTGTCAAGTGAAAAGATAGGATGATTGGAGGGGTCTGCTTCATCACTAACAATGTAGGCCAACTGAGCTTCTATGTACAACCTCCTGTGTTCCCCTCCAAAGACTAGAATGGTGGCATATGTGAGATCCATCTGTAATGTTCCTCCAAGTTTTTTAATCCAAGATCTTGACAACAACATGCCGAACTTGGGGGAAACATCAACTACTACAATGTCCATGACCACACTCTTCATTGACAACTTAAATAAAGAGACCACCAAGTCTTTGATGATTCCAAGGCATTGCACCCTCCTTGAATCAAAAGAGTACAAATCGTGGTAAGCCTTTTTCACTTCCAGTCCCAATTCGTCCATGACTATTTTGGGCATAAAGTTGTGGGAAGCTCCTAAATCCATGAGGAAATTATGCAACACCTTATCATGTATGTTTAGGGATGTGTAGAAGGGAGGAGATGAATCATCTCTGTCTTCTACCATGGGACCTAGGACGACTGCTGGATTTTTATCTTGAAAATTTACTGAGTCTGTGGAAGGCTGGGGGGACTCAGATTGTAGCAATTTGGAGAGGGACCTTTTGAAATCTTCATTTTAACTAGTTCTGAGAGGGGTACGAGAATTGTAATATTTTTAATTTCATGCTCAAAACTAAAGGAGGAAATAGGCTTATGAGATTCCCTTACCTCAGAGACAGGTTCTTTGGCTGATGGCGAAGTATTCTAAGTTTTCTTTTCTTTAGTAGTAATTGTTGCAGGTTCAGCAGGCCTTTCCGCTATGAGGGGCTGATCATGGCTATCAAAATTCCCTTCTTTCTTCTTTGACCTGAGATGGTATCTGTTAGGAGTGTCGTTGGCCTTTTCCACTTTACCTAACTCATTGATTTGAATGTTCATAAGGGATTCTTCATATGCATATTGAGTCAAATGGGGAAAAGGGGAAGTGTCTTCTATACAATGAATTTCAGGGTCAAGCTCATCTATCTCCTCTCCTTCCTCATGAGAAAATAGGTTATTTTGGAGGGGGGTTTGAATCCTCTGATCATCTCTGTCCTTTCTCCTTTGTTCCCTTGGCAAAGCCTATGGCACATTGTTACTAGGCCTCCTGAAGCCTCTGTTAGTATTTTGGGCATTTCTGTACATGGGCTTCCCTTCTAACTCCCAGCTTTCCATTCTAGCCGAAAGCAATTTTAGCACTTTAGTTACCTCATCTGTATGAAGGGGAAGGGGAGAGGAAATGGATGGGGAGGCTTCGAGTCTCTTCCTGGATATGTCTCTATCATCCTTATTCCTGATTTGGTCAACAACCAATATGTTAGATTCTACTTCCATGGTTGCATCCTGCATGTGAGCCAGAGTGGTGGATCTCCTTTCCCTCAACAGGAGGTAGAAATTAGGATCAAAATCACTAGCATAAGTGATCTTAGCAGAGGCTTCTGAGGGATTTATTTCAGCGGGGATCTTATTGTACATTTTATTGTATCTCTTGGAGAAGTCAGAGACATACTCTCCTTCCTTTCTCTTCAAAGACTCAAACTCTATCATGTAATACATGAAGTCTTTGTCTCCCCACTGTCTCAGAAAGGCATTATCCAAAGCCTCAATCCCATCTATAGATCCAGGAGGCAGGGCCCTAAACCACTTTCTAGCCTCGCCTTCAAGGCTATGGACGAAAATCCTCATCCATACATCTACATGCATGATAACATGATCATCTGTAAAACTGTAAAATGATTCAAGGTGTTCTTTTGCAGCTATGTCCCCTTCACCTGTAAACTTGGGTAGCTGCTTAAGGTAGCCATCTATTGGAAGGGCATTGAGTGGTTGAGGTAACAAAAGGGGAGCATACCTAGCATCTATTATAGCCTCCATTAAGGTCATGGGGGGATTATCTCCTGCCATAGGAATATTAGGTGGAGGAGAACTCAGAGGAGAAGGAGCTCGAACAGGGGGTACTGGAAATGAGCTTCCAGGTGGAAGTGGAAATGATAGGGGATTCAAAGAGAAAGCTAAGGGGATTGAGTCAATAGATTCTTCTCTCTGTGTCGTAGCAACAATAGTAATAAGAGGAGGGGTGGTAAAGCTAGGAGTGGGGAAATATTCTATGGTCCTAGGTCTACACCAAGTTATGACTTCAGGGGAGAGGGAAGTGACAAGGATTTATCCCTCCAATCCCAGACTAGGGGGGGAAAAATCAGTAGGAACACTTCCGAAATTTAGGAAACAAGAAACTTCAGAAAAAGGTTTGCTAGGAAGATAAGAAGAAGAAAATGGAGTTTCTACAGAAGGAGATGACAAATTACCTAGTTCAACGGTGGAAGTTTCTCCTTCAGAGGCCTTTCCTTTTCTGATAATAACCTCTAGATCAACTTCAAGAGTAGCTAGAGGCAGTTGTGGATGGGTTCGCGTGTGTTTACCTCTGGAAGCCACAACTAAAACAATAGGTTCACCATAGTGGATTCGTCACAGTGGAGTCACTGGGTGCACAGTAGCAATCTCGTAGGGCTCTGATGCCTGATGCACCTTCAGAATCAGAGGCTTGATGTCATTTGATCCTAGGGAAAATTTTCAACTTCGTCCTCTTCAATGATGCCATAAATGTTGGCATCAGAAGTCACTCCTGGATTGTAGTAGGAGTAAGCCTGATGCCCATTAGTTTATGTCACTATTTGTTGATAAAGATTGATGAATGGAAATAAAATCATAACAATACTGTTCTAACTCAGAAACTAGGCTAGGCAAGCACAAACAGATGAGGTCTTGGTTTAACTTCAGACAATAATTTGTAATAAGGGTGAGTAGGAGGAATAATTCTATGAGGAAATGCGAAGGCCTGTTGTAGGCATTGACATTCTAACATCCTATAGAAGAAAAACTTGAACACAAGAACCTTTTATATTCAAGAGCATAAACACTAAGAGAACATAACAACATTATAATAAATCCTTTATTATAACACAGTCACGACGATTCATGTGAATCAGTCAATCATGAACCCTTTTAGTATGAGATCGAAACTAGATGAAAAAGAGAGCTTCCTTACATTAAACAGGAAAATTTCATATGTAGATACAAAGCCAGGAAAACCAGTGCTTCATTAAAACATTACAGTTGGGAGATCTGCTCTACCATCCATCCCCACAAAAATACAAAAACTGAGTATATATACTCAGAGCAATTCACCCCCTTGGCAGTAGGAGGGTAGCTGAGACATTAAAGTCCAATTTAGCATGTGCAAGCTCCTCGGGTCAGACGAGGACATCAGATCGACATGGCTCTTTTAGGAAAACCTACACACAGGATGATCTTGGGCAGACTGCCTGCCAGAACCTCCATGCCTTACATTCATGGCTTGAGCTGAGGTTTCAGTTACCTGCTCAATTTTCATTAATTGCCTTCCTCCACGGCGGGTGGCCAAGACTTCGATCACAAGGAACGACCACATGCTTGCTTCCTAGGGCTCAGAGGCTAGCCTCCTTTTTATTTTGGCTCCGCCCTCAATGTAACCCATAGCCATGACCTGGCGCCTTGCTCTAGAGGCACTTTGACACTTCTCCTTTCAGGGGACTCCACCATTCCAGCATCCAGGAACCTTGGTGACTAAAACTGTGAAATGACCCTCCATATCGGCGGTTGGATATGGCTTCAAAATCAACGGACATGATCCATTTTGCCTTGAACACATTGGCTCCGCGCCCCTCATATGCTTTGTCCCCTTTCCATATGACCCTATGCTATGATCGTGGGCCCACACTGAAAGGCACCTTCGCATCTCACGTATCGTGGATGGAAGGGAGCCGACCCTTGTATTTCAAAGTTGCGATAGCCGAGATGGAGACCAGACTTAATCAGGTGCCATGTGTCCTCCAAGACTAACGATACCGATCCTTTCAGGGATTCTCCTACTGGTAGTTCTCGATCCTCTTCCTCCAACTGCCTTTCCATACTACCCTGTCCTATGACCGTGGACCCGCACCCAAAGGAACTTTCGCATCTCGCGTATCGTGGATGGAAGGGAGTCGACCCTTGTATTTCAAAGTCACGATAGCTGAGATGGCGAACAGACTTAATCAAGCGCCACGTGTTTTGACTTGATCGGATGAACATGATCATTTTGTGACTTTGGAACTAAGGGATGAGCCCATGCACTAAAAATTGTGCAACCCCGTGGCTCTGGCTTACCCGATGACCGTTGATCTGCTCCATCGATGGATCCTGACCGCTGAAAAAAAAATGCCCGCTCACTTGATTTTAAGCTTGAAATGGACTTCTTTTGTGTGATGCTCTTGGCACTCATGAAAGCAGCCTTTGAATAAAATGCATTTGATGGGTTTTTAAAACCCATTTCTTTGCATTTTAAACCAAGGGCCTGGAATAAAAAAGAAACACCCCCCTTACAAGAATTGGTGCTAACAGACACTTCGAAGGATTGTAAGATCTATGCATTGAAAAGGCCCGAAGCCTGAACTCCTAAAGTAGTTGTCAACCATTGGTCTTCGTAGTAGGAAGCAGGATCCATCCAAGAGCGGCACGTGGAAAAAAAATTGGTTCTTTCCCAGATCATAGATCGTGATCATATCAACGACTCGTGTATATTTGACATGTTAAAATTTCACGAGGATTAGTGGCTATGTAGAATCCCTTGTGTTAGCGCTGGAAGTTTCACTTGGACTGCTTCAAGTACAAGCCCAACACATATTGAAATGATAAGGGTTTAATTTGGATAAGATGGGTTTCAGGTAATTATGAGAGTGGTTAATTAATCAAGAAAGCAATGAAACCATTGGGCATGGAGTCCATGAAAATAAACTGTAATCCTAAACTAACATTCTATGTGCAAAAAATCTGATCAACAAAGTTGGGATAAGTTATAATGCTTATAAAAATATGGAATGAAGAAATAAGAAAAACAAAACTGAAAATGATCAAAGAGCATCCTGATCTTCAATACATATGACAGCAAGAGGAAAAAAATCAGTTTTCAAAAAACATTTCTAAAGATGAATTAAAACTTAGATAAGCCTGTGGCAAGGGATAGAGCATATCCTATACAATAACCCTCTTAGCAAAGAAATTGTAGACATATAACCTATAGCAGCAACACATATCCAAGAAGATGAAAGATGGGAAAATGATTTACAAAGAAAAGAGAAAACAAACTGAAACATAAATTCATTGTCAGCTGAGGTATTTTACATAAAAAAAAAGCAGCACAGGTCTGCAACTTGAAATCCAAGAATTTTCATGCCTTTCTATCTCCCTCACGGATCTTAAAATTTTACCCAGACCTCTCGGGTCTCTCCCTTGGCTCCTGAATCCCTCTCCTCACTCTCCAAGAGATATTTACTTCTTTAAATAAACAATAGCATCCAAATGAAATAAGGAGGTCTAATCCCATCTCCTCCATTGGATTCTAAGCCTTGGAGATAGATGGCAACAATCAAAGAGACAAAAATCCAACAAACTGCTAATTTTCAAGAATTTATTGGAAGTCATTAATAAAATGTCTCCACCTCATTGCATGAGGCCTTTGCTGGAGATAAATATTAGGTGTAGGTGTCCCTTGACATCTAAATGATCCTTTATAATTCATTTGAACCCTCCTTGACATGTGGCAACCTCCCAACAAGGCAAATATCAAAACCGTGACCGCTAAAGGAAATTAGGCAACATCGCTATAAAACAGTTGGGTAGCACCACTTCTATGTATAATACCTCTCAAACCATATCAGATTTTGAAAACCTGAGAGAGGATTTTGTTATTTGGCATGTTATGAACAAAAACCTCCTCCAGTTTTCAAAAATACCTTTTCAATTGTTCAGAATCCAAGTTTCAAGTTAGTCACTAAAAACTGGTAAAATAACTCTGCACAATTCATTTTCTGCCAAAAATATTAGGTAGCGCCACTCATGTTATGCGTATGTGAAAGTTTAGGTAGAAATGTCAAAATTGAGTGCCTTCAATCTTGAATGTGTGCAAAGAAGTTGGTGGTATTTTATAATGTCGAATCCATTGTGTTTAGGTGTCTTGGTAGTATAGTAGGTTGTGTACTTTACCATTGAGGGAGTTAACACTTTAGCAAAAACCCAAAACTCTGATAGTTAGGCCTCTTCTAGCTGTAAATTCTTGTGATAACATAGGCTCCATGGGGGATAGAGTCCTCCCTGTGAGGATTTAATAACTCTTGTAGTTTCAGTGCCTTATCCTAGGGCTGCTCCCAACCTTTAACCTCTGCAATCTGCTTTGATCTGCGACCTTCAACTGAAACTAAATGCAAATGAAAACTGAAACTGACAAAAATGATGAAAATGATGCTTGTTCAACAAGCTTATTTCACACACCTACTCTAATTATTGAGAAAATTAAGCATTCAAGTTACATGAAACAACCAATGAAGCCATTTCATCATTTTTTCAACTATTTGAAGCTTTGAAATGTGTTTCCTTAAGCACCATAGATAATTCTTACTTGAAGGCATGCCAAAGAAACATTTGGAAATACACTTTCCATTGAATAAATCAATGAGCCTAGGCCCACTTTCTCTAGCAGACAGGCTGCAAATGGATCCTAAAAAACATCGTCAATACTTGCCCCTGTGACATTGCTTTGTGTAAAAAGGAAAAGTATTGCATTAGGCCCTTCCTCCACTGTGCTTTGTTGTTGTATGGCTTGCTGATTTTCTGATTCATCCTCAATGCATATGGCCTTGGTCCACTCCTGGTCACGAGGTGTATTAGTAAAAAGGCTTAGTGATGCTTTTTTTTCTTTAATTTCAACCTTTATCATCTGATCACATGGCATTTGATCTTATCTTCTTGATGAAACTGATCTTTTGTCTTCAAGAGGAATAGGGGGTTGATAGGGTAGTTCATCACAATTAGAAGTGCTTGGAAAACTACATTCTTCTATATTATCTTCTGATTGTGAGGGATATTCATCATAACTTGGCTTATGGTCCCAATTTCTCATTTTTTTACCTTTTAAAATTATATTATCATCTTCTCCTTCTTTTTCGGCAACAAAAATATGACATGAGGGTTGAAACAAGCTATTGTTGCTTTGATGGGAAGGGTACTTTTCTGATATAAGGTATTCAACAGATTGTTCATGAAAATTATCTTCATAATCATCATACAAAGGTGAATCAATTTCCAGTTGACTATTAATGGACAAGGGGATTAGTACAATAGCTGGGACAACTGGTTGTTTAGTGAAAACATACTCATAGTCATCAAAACTTGGAAAATCATGGCACACTGGTTCATTAACAATAGGAGGGATTACAACAACAACTGGTAAGCTATGAATTCATTCATGACAATCTGCAACATTATTCTCATGATGAAATAAATCTGAACCTAAGATGACCTCTTGACTTAAAGAATCGAGAAAAGGAGGAGAAAGGGAAATGATGGATTGTCCATATTGATCATTCTCTTGGGGACCTAGATTTTGACATGAATGATGCATTTGTTCTTCAAATTTAGGAAAAGAATTATGAAACTCATAATCTAAGTCCTTCTCTCTATAATCATCCCCTTCATCATCACTACTAGAGGAATCACTTGCTGAATATTGAATATATGATGCATACCCCTCACAACAATTCTCAAAAAGTCTTTCAGTTGGATAGATTATCTTGCAATGAGAATAAAAAACATCATGAAATTCCTTCAGAGAGGAAATACTAGAAGCAAGGAGTGTTCTATACCATTTTCTCACATCACCTTCCAATGAATACATGAACATTTTCATCAATATATCTTCATGATGGATGTCAAGCTGTTGCATCAAAGCATGAAATTCATGAACATGCTCAAAAGGGTTGTCATCATCACCTTCATAAAATCTGGGCAACAGATCTTTCCATTCATCAATTTGAGGCACAATATGTGGATAACCATCTATGGCTGAGAAATTGAGTGGGGCAAACCTCCTGGCTAGGATATCCTTCATAGCCATTTGATTTTTCTCATCCCCGGTGGAGTCACCAACATATTCTGAACAATGGAGTCTCCATGGTGAATGTGCAGTTTTGAAGGTGTCCAACTTTAGTCACCATCTAAAGATGGAGTTGTACAGTGTCGTCATTCCCAGGGATATTTTCAATATGCTCAATTCCATCCCCGAAAACGGCGCCAAAAAATGTTAGCACTTGAATTTTCACTTGGACTGCTTCAAGTACAAGACCAACACATCTTGAAATGATAAGGGTTTAATTTGGATAATATGGGTTTCAGGAAATTATGAGAGTGGTTAAATTAATCAATAAAGAAATGAAACCATTGGGCATGGAGTCGATGAAAAGAAACTGTAATCCTGAACTAACATTCTATGTGAAGCAAATCAAGTCAACAAAGTTGAGATCAGTTATAATGCTTATAAAAATATGGAATGAAGAAATAAGAAAAACAAAACTGAAAATGATCAAAGAGCATCCCGATCTTCAATACATATGACAGCAAGAGGAAAAAACTCAGTTTTTAGAAAACCTTTATAAAGCTGAATTAAAACTCAGATAAGCATGTGGCAAGGGATAGAGCATATCATATACAATAACCCTCTCAGCACAACAATTGCAGACATATAACCTATAACAGCAACACATATCCAAGAAGATGAAAGATGGGAAAATGATTTACACAGAAAAGAGAAAACAAACTGAAACAAAAATTCATTGTCAGCTGAGGTATTTTACATAAAAAAAAAGTAGCACAGGTTTGCAACTTGAAATCAGATAATTTTCATGCCTTTCTATCTCCCTCACGGATCTTGAAATTTTACCCAGACCTCTCGGGTCTCTCTCTTGGCTCCTGAATCCATCTCCTCGCTCTCCAAGAGATATTTCCTTCTTTAAATAAACAATAACATCCAAATTCACTAAGGAGTTCAAATCCCATCTCCTCCATTGGATTCTAAGCCTTGCAGATAGGTGGCAACAATCAAAGAGACAAAAATCCAACAAACTACTAATTTTCAGGAATTTGTTGTAAGTCATTAATAAAATGTCTCCACTTCATTGCAGGAGGCATTTTCTGGAGCTAAATATTAGGTGCAAGTGTCCCTTGACATACAAATGATCCTTGAGAATTCATTCTAACCCTCCTTGACATGTGGAAACCTCCCAACAAGGCGAATATCAAAACCGTGACCACTACAGGAAATTAGGCAACGCCGCTGTAAAACAATTGGGTAGTTCCACTTCTATGTCTAATATCTCTCAAATAATAACACATTTTTAAAAAATAAGAGAGGTTTTGTTTACTTGGCATGTAATGAACAAAAACCTCATCCATTTTTCAAAAATACCTTTTCAATTGTTCATAATCCAAGTTTCAAGTTAGTCACTAAAAACTGGTAAAATAACTCTGCACAATTCGTTTTCTGCCAGAAATGTTAGGTAGAGCCTGTAGGTAGAACCAATTATGATGCATCTGTTGAATGTTTAGGTAGAAATGTTAAAATGAAATGCCTTCAATCTTGAATGTGTGCAGAGCAGTTGGTGGTATTTTATAATGTTGAACCCATTGTGTTTAAGTGTCTTGGCAGTATAGTAGGTTGTGCACTTTACCACTGAGGGAGTTAACACTTTAGCAAAAACCCAAAACTCTGATAGTTAGGCCTCTTCTAGCTACAAATTATTGTGCTAACACCTAGAGTTGCAGATAAAGTGCCACACATCCTTCTCCATCAGACGATCATGATTTAATTCAGAACTTCAAGAGTTTTTCCTTCGAGAGTTTCTGTTTCCCCATTCCCGCTTTCCTCCGAAGTAATTTCTCTCAAAGTAAACAGATATATGCCACGTGTCCTCCTCAGATCAATGATCATGGTTCGTTTTAGAGATTCAACATTCATTTCAGGCCACCTCATTAGCTATGGGAGATCATCCTCCGGGAGGTGTTCTTTTTCAAGCGCCATCTCCATGCACGGTTTTTATGGATCCTAGAATTAGTGGGTGGATAAAATTTAGTGGTGGCGCTAAAAGTAGCAGGGTTTCCTAGATTACAGATTTGCATTAGATCAACAACCACATTTCATTGTGGGGACACAACTTGCTCGAGCATTAAAATTCTTGAGTAGTCTCTTAATCGAAACTGTGGTACGGTAAAAGAGCTACATGGTGGAAGATGGTGAATTGCGGGATCAAAAGCGGTGTGGATCCAAACAACCTTTGATAGACCCACAATCATGTGCTTATATGGCGTCCATCCAAGAGAAGTGCATGGAATCCCCTTAGGTATTAAGCCTCATCCCGATTCTGATGAGAGATCAATTAATGAAAAAGAAGTGGTGTTTGAAACCTCGATTCACTCCATAAATAAAAGGCGTGGAGGATTTGGTCATGGAGACAGAACTGTCAGCCCGAGGATACATGCACAATCTGACAGAAGAAGGCACATGCGTAAATCTTTGAATGGGATGGTCAGATCATGCTCCTAACAGTTGTGGACTGTTCTTAGTATAAATAGATCAGTTTAGATTTTGTAATGGGGGGGGGGGGTGTTCTTCATAGGCTAGAGAGACGAGAGAGTTTCAGGAGTAGGGCATTGTAATTTTTTCAGTTTGTATTCCTGTGGGATTGGATTGTAAATATATGTTATTGAAGATTTATTTAAATCATTTTTTATCAGACCGTCTTCTTAGTTTACACTCTATTTTTTTTTCCTTCTTGTCTGAATGTAATCTCTATGATTTATGGATCCCTGAGGTGATGGAGGATTTGTTGCTATCATTCCCATATTTCATGGCTCGTCAGATTTTCTCTATTTTTATTTTATTTTATTTGTCTAGATGTAATCTCTTTGATTTATGGATCCCTGAGGTGATGGAGGATATGTTGCTATGATGCCCATCTTTCATGGTTCACCATATATTTTCCTTTTTCTTCTCGTTTGGATGTAGCATCTCTCTGATCTATGGATTCCTAAGGTGGTAGAGGATCTGCTGTCATCTTTCCCATTTTTCATGGTTCATCACTCATACATTTTCTGTCTTCTTCTCCTCATCACCACATAAATCATTTTGTCTGATAGGCGGTTTAAATTCCTTTCTTATTCATGATACTTATGACTCCTTAGTCCACTGGTTCCAACTGATCTGCAGTTACTTTTGTTATATTTTCCTCTCCCCGTAGTCTCACTGATCCACCTACTCAAACCATTTTAATCCTTTTAATTTTATTTTGATGGGTACTGGGCTTATCCTCTTGCAGTCTGAGGGTGACTCTCAGTGATAACATGAACCATAACATCTTGGAGCCATATTTCCTCAAACATAGATAAAAAATGGGAATTTTGAAGTGTGCTATAAAAATTGAAGCTATCTCTACAATATGAAGGGATGTTGAACCTATTTTAGCAATTTTTCAGGGCCAAAACCCACTGAAAAAGATGAAAATTGTAAAACTTAGTTTTTCTCCAAAAATGATAAATCTAGGATATGTTAAATATTTTTCAAAATTGATATTTCTTGTCTTCAAAACTATAATTTCCATCCTCAAATTGTTGATCCAATCTATGATATCTTGGAAAGGTAGGGGGAGGGGGGAATGAATATATGAATTGGTATATAATGATTCTCTTGAATAGATCCTTGTCAGTCATACTTAAAACTATGCTCGGATCATAAAAGAAATGATAGGATCCTTCCAAGAGAGTCTCCAACAATTTTTTTAAGACAAGACAAAACCTAAGCATACCAATTTTAATTTTTTTTTTGTCTTAGGGAAATCATGTAAGAAGAAACAAAAGGAAAGGTCAATCAATCCCAATTTTTAGGGTTATGACACCAATAAAAAACATGGAAAACATTGAACCACAGGGAATTTGTAAGAAAGGGAAAACTTGAATGTCTTTACTTACAAAAATGAAGGGGCAAGATTATATGATTCCAACCTTGTCTGTTAAAGAAAACTCATTATATTGTGTATGTTGTAGGAAAATCTCCCTGCGGATAGGTAGATCACCTCTAGATCTTGACCTTAACCCTAGATAGAAAAATGCTTATCATGGACACTGACTTCCTTTCAAATCTATCTAAACTAACACATGAAAAGGAAGGATGATAGAAGTACCTGTTATCGACGTTTGTCCCTGTACACTCCGAGTTGCGCTCCAATCCTTTGCTCCTCGCTGAGTTCTATGGACAAAACAAGATACGACCGCTTCCTACTCTATTGATATTAGCTTGAAAACAGATCTATCACTAAATGATAAGTTCATGCGATATTAGACATGAACTAGAAAGAAACAGGCCAAGTGTGTCATATTGATGAGAATAACGAAAACAATACTTACAATCGTAGATGCGAATGCGACAGATTCGTCAAGTCCCCTTCATCTAACCCTTGCCTGAAAGCTCCACAATATGGATAACAACAGCTTCACTGATCACTCTCCTTTGGCTGACTGTGAGTTTCCTCCAAGATCATAAGTTTCATGTATTCAATTCTTCCCCCTTTCCACCATCATAGAACCTGTTTATATAGGTTAAGAGGAGCTTAACCTCTTGAGTTATCTTTAGAACAAGTTGGGAACCTTCTCCTTAGATCAGGGATCTCTTGATGAAACCAAGAATTCAAGCACAACTGCCTCCTAATCTCAAAAGATCCTCCCCTTATTCTCCTCAACGGGCCAACTACTGCCTCATATTAGGCAGCGCTCCCTTAGAAGGGGCATCAGAGCATTGTAGCACTCCCTGGTGATCCTTGGGGAAGCTCCAACGCTCTCAAGATGAGCAACGCTCCTTCAAAGGGGGCTGGGGAGTGTTATAACACTCCCTGAAGCATTATAGGGGAGCGCCAACGCTTCTGGAGCTGAAGTAGGGGAGTGTTCCCCCTCAAAACCTTTGTTTCAGGGTTCCTTTCAGGTGTCAAGAGTTGTTTGACTTCAGTAAACCAGTTCTCCTCCTTCAAATCAGTCATGTGAGATGTTATAAGTGCTTCCTTAGTGTCATTGACATGGCAGTATGTCTGAACATCATTTGCAACACTAGTGACCAACTTGCGACACTTGCGAAAGTTGTAGGGAAGATGCGACACTTACGACAATTGAGGAGGACAATGCGACACTTATCCAACTGAGCAATTTTGACGTGTAACAGAATGCCCCCCAAAGTATGAAGTTAGAATATGCCAACTGATAACTGAAATACTTTGTAGATTCTCAAGCAAGGGTATAGACTCGGAGAACCTGACAGAAGCTGCACACAAACATCCAACAAATATCATGACATGTGTCAAAACCCAAGGCAGGCATACCTATGCTTGGATGATTCAAGACTCAGTAGGATATGGCCGCCATAAAATACACTGTGGATCCATAATTGTATTGATAAAAAGG
>ML796495.1:328694-369650 GCA_009831015.1 Picea engelmannii | reverse complement strand
AAACTACAAACCAGAGTTTAGTGAAGCCATTTACATCATTAGAGAAACCCAAAATGACCATACCTTATAAAAAATGAAATTTTATAAATAACAATTGATTTAAAAAACTCATTTACCATTTCATTTGCAAGGATTTTTGGAGTAGTAGAGAATCTCAATTTGAAGCAAATCTTGTTTTTCTCGGTGCCGGAGCTACGATCGATCATTTCGCTCACCGTTCGAACCAGGTAGGTGTTCATCCTTTGATCTTCCAATTGCATGATTTCAAATTGATTTCCATGGCATTATTTATTTAAAACACAAAGCCCTAGGTCGCCCCTCTTTGAACCAAATCGACCTCCTTTTAAGAATTAATAAAATGGGGGAAATATTTCACAAAAATGTGTTAGAGAAGGGTTGTTAGAATTTCCATACCCTTGCAATCGATTGGACCGAACATTTTTAGCAAAAGAAACTCATAAAAACTCCCCCCAATGGCCCAAGCAGCCCCCTAAGTCGATTTGCATTTTTAACACGTTTTAATCATTATTTGGAAAATATTAAAGGGTGTGGTGGCTAAAAAGAGTGAATGGTTGCTTTTAGATGACATGGGTATTTTGTTTTATGTTTTAAAATGCTTTTTGAAAATCGCCGAAATTACAAAACGTGAGGAATAATGAAATTCCTAATTTTTTGTTTTGTAGGTGTCTTCGGAAATCATGATTGAATGGAAAGAGAGGGAACACGAGATGGATGATTTAGCCGCTCTGCGGAGTCCTCGTACGTGGGCCGCTTTGTGGGCCTGTGGCTTGCTCAAGTTTTTCAAATTGCAAAAAATGAAGAGAGAGGTTCTACTGCTTGAGCACATGATTGGCCTTTGGGATGTCGCGGAACAGGGATTCCGTATTGGCACACAACTCCTAACCATTGAGTTGGAAGATGTGTACTTTTTGACTGGCCTCTCGAAAAGAGGGGTCCCCATATCCTTTACTGGGCAGAGGGCATTACCTGAGCAGGTGGACGTGTATCTGGCACGCCACTGCATTCCGGGAGCAAGGTTGGTAGGGGGAAGGATCGCTATCAAGGATATACGAGATCTGCCTCTTCGATCTATATTATTTTCTATCACAAGTGTGACTGGTATCACTAGTTCTCATTTGGCATCGAGATCACAGGTGGCCTATGGTGTTCAGTGTTTAGAACCAACACTGTTCAATTGGAGTGCAGCGTTCCTTCAGAATGTGAAGGAACAAATCTCACGATGTAGGACTAGTCAGAAGCAGTTCGGCTATGGCTCGTTCTTAGTCTCATTTTTCTTAGAGCGTATCCCTCAGATGCAACCTCAGATAGCACTGGCAGTACGACCAGTGGACGAAGCTTGGATGGAGAGGTGGACTAGTCTGTCCCCAAGGCTAGTTTCGGAGTCAGAGTTCCACTTTACTGGTGACTTCTTTTCCTGGCTGAGACGGCAGTACCTTTGGATCGAGGACTTCCCTTATGCCGATGTAGACTTCCATGGGAGTATGGACTTGATTTTTCCCGCGGGGGAAGATTGGGATGAGTCAGGTAAGAGACTAAGCCATTCCTTGTCTAGTTTTTTTGTTTTTTGATGTATATGTATTTTTTGGGGTATGTAAAAGAGTTTTAACAAATGTTTTTGTTTTCAACATGCAGACAAGGGAGCAGTGTGCCCAGTTGAAATGCCAGTACCAGGGCGTCGTGGAGGCGTCCCAGCTGCTGTAGACCCAACAGTACCGGTGGCGGGTCTCCGGGAGGTTGAGAGGAACCTCCAAGGCCTTACGATGGGTATCCCTCCTCTGCGGAGGGGGGACATGCCTTTACATATGCAGCGACACACTGTAGGGGTGCCAGAGAATATAAATTCTCTATTGAGGCGTGTAGTGGGTGCAGTAGTGTGTTACTCACAGCACAACGCAGTGCGGGGAGATTAGAGTCTCCCCGTGATCATGTTTTTTGTATGCTTTGTCAGGCGATGTTGTATGGGTGGATGGACCCAATATTTTTCTCTCTTACACACTTTTTTGATGTAATGAAAACATTTCAGTCACGCCATATATATATATAGTTTCGATTTTTTATGATGCCAATGATTTGTACATGATCATGTCTGTGATGTGTTTTAATTTACATGTAATGTACAATTTTACTTTCCTTGAATCTTATATGTGGGCGAGATACCGATCCATGATATAGTTAGATAATGAATCTGAAACACTATTAAGTTCTCTCGGAATGTGTCTATATTCGATGTAATTGAACATTCGTTCGAGACGATGAACTTGCAAGTGTAGGCGTAGCAGGATAGGACTACGGATAGCGTAGATGCGGTTGAGTTGGAAAACCACCAGTTGGGAGTCTAAGTAAATAATGATGCGAGAAATACCTAGAGAGGAAGCTTGGGTCAGTAGTCCAATGACAGCATGATATTCTGCCATATTGTTGGTTGCTGGTCCTAAACAAATGCCTCCTGATCTCACCACCTGGTCAAATTGTCAAATAACCCAAGCTGCTGAAGCAATGTTTCGGGTATGTCGGCTAGCGCCATCCGCGAACCCAAAAAAGATAGGAAAGGAGGACGTCATCTGCGCATGAAAGCATAGGCACAGTCATGAGTGGAAACGGTAAAGACCCGAGCACGCGAAAGAAAATAGACACACCAAAACTAAATACAATAATGTACAAAGTACAAATGCTAGGTGATCTAAGCATAGTACTTCTTAAGGTAAAGCCCGTTTCAGGGCTCTCCTAGGGAGATTCCGTCATGATCAACTAATTCGTAGGCACCTTTATGTAGGACACGTTTCACTATGTAGGGACCGTGCCACATGGGTTCTAACTTTCCTGTCCCCAATTTATCGTGATCTTGGTTGTAAACAAGGACTAAGTCTCCTTCCGCGAAAGTCCGAGGGTGGACGGATTTGTCATATTGACTTTTAATTCATTTTTGATGTGCTTCATTGGCGAGGGCAGCATCGCGACGTGTTTCGTCCAATTTGGATAGATACAAAAATCATTCTTCTTCAGCAGAAGTATGAGGTAGGAGTTCTACTTTCAGTTTGAGTGATGGAGTCTCACACTCGATTTGTAGGATGGATTCAATGCCATAGACCAAATGGAAGGGAGTGAATCCAGTTGAAGTTTTCACAGAGGTGTGGTAGGCCCAGAGAGCGGAGAACAGTTGTAGATGCCACGATGTTTTGTTTTCCCCTACAATGCGTTGGATCATGGTATTTAGGACTTTGTTGATAGCGTCAACTTGTCTGTTTGCTTGAGGGTAGTAAGGGGATGAGTTTTTGTGACGAAAACCCAATTTGACATGTAACTCGCTCATCATCTGGTTTTTGAAGTGCGCACCATGGTTAGTGACAATGGCACGTGGTACACCAAAATGAGTTATGATATGGTTGAAGAGGAAAAGAGCTGCAGTATGGCCATCATTTAGGAAGGTAGGCATAGCCTCAGCCCATTTGGTGAAGTAATCGACGGCGACGATGATGTAACTGTGCCCTCCGACTGAGGTAGGCTTACACTGCATGAAATCAATGCCCCATTTGGCAAAGGGGCCGATGGCGATAATTGGGTGCAGCGTCATAGGGTGGGTGCGTGCCTTCTTGTTAAAGATTTGGCAGGTTGGGCATTTCTTGACGGCCTCGATATAGTCTTTGAAAATCGAGGGCCAAAAATAGCCGGCACGTAGGATTTTTTGGGTTGTGGCCATACCGCAAAGGTGGCCTCCATAGGCGCCCAGGTGACAATCGTTCAAAACACGTTCAGCCTCCTCGTGAGTCAAACATCGCCGAAGGATGGTGTCAATACCACGACGATACAAAGTGTCACCGAGGATGAGATAACGATGAGAGTGGTGACGAATGCGTTGTCTCTCTTCATGAGAGATGTTGGGTTGAAAACGTTGTGTTTGAAGGTAGAGGAGAATGTCTCTGTACCAAGGATCAGAGGTGCTGATGAGGAAGAGAGATTCATCGGGAAGAGAATCTCTAGGTTCGATGTTTTCATCGGCACGAGGAAAAGCACAGATGAGCTCGGCAAACACCGGGGATTTTTTGGCTTTCGCCTTCATAAACTCAAGATCGAATTCTTGAAGAATAACAATCCATTTAGAATATTTTCCCCCAAGTACTTGACGTGTCAGGACGTGGTACATGGAGTTGGAGTCTGCGATTACCGTGGTGGTGCGTAATAAGATGTAGTGGCGGAACCTTTGGACAGCGATGACAGCTACCAGAACCAGTTTCTCAACATGTGAATATCTGAGTTCGGGACCAGATAAGCTCTTGCTCAGATAGTAAATCTCATGTTCTTCGTCGTTGGAGTCTTCTTGGACTAACACCATTGCGATGGTGGAAGTAGAAGCGGCCAAGTAAAGGATATAATCCTTTGTATATTCAGGTGGATGTAACAAAGGTGAATGGGTCAAAGCGTGTTTGAGAGCGTCGAATGACCGTTGAGATGCATCATCCCAGATGAAAGGGACATTCTTTTACAGTAACCGCATAAATCCTTTAGTGATATCGACATAATTGTAAATGAACCGGCGAAGAAAGTTTTCTTTGCCTTGCAAACTTTGGAGTTGAGTTAAATTGGTGGGTGGAGGTAAGCCTAAGATGGCCTTAATCTTTAAGGGGTCCACCCTAATCCCATATTTGGAGAAAATGAAACCGAGGAGTTGACCGGATTCGACAACGAAAATGCATTTGTGTGGATTCAGACGAATACGGTAGAACCTACATCGCAGAAAAATTGTGCGTAAGTGATCAATGTGATCGGATCGATTTAGAGGATGTGCGGGTAAATTGTCGAGATACGGTTCTGCGATGTGTTTGATGTCATGAAAAACATATGAAATGGCTCACTGGAAAGTGGCTCCAGCATTTTTAAGGCCAAAAGGTAGCTTTTGGTAGGCGAAAGTTCCCCAAGGGCAGATGAAGGCTGTCTTGTGTTGATCGATAGGCAAGATTTCAATCTGGTTATATCCAGAAAAGCCATCCATGAAAGAAAAGATTACGCTCCCTGCACAATTATCGATGATTTGATCGATGAAGGGTGTAGGGTAGTTGTCCTTAGGACAAGATTTGTTGAGGTCTCTATAGTCAATGCACACACGGATGGTCCCTTGTTTCTTAGCAACCGAAACGAGGTTGGAGACCCATTCGGTTAAAGGTACAGGATAGATAAAGCCAGATTTTAGAAGTTTTTCAACTTCTGCCTTTATAGCTGCGACTTTCTTGGGATGAACCGGGCGAAGCTTTTGCCGAACCGGTTTCGCGTCAGGGTAGGTTTTGATTTTGTGTACGATGATCGAAGGATCGATCCCTAGCATTTCCTCGTAACTCCATGCGAAGACATCGCGAAATTCCTTGAATAAAGCGGTGTAAGAGACCACTTCGTCAGGTGTGCAATTAGCACCAAGGTTGATGTTTTCCACGACACCTTCTTTGATTGAAATGTCAATCGTGATCATGGTAGAGATGTTACCCATGTTCCTCTCAGAAAGAGTATCTGTCGTGAGGATAGGAGATTGTGGAGCTCCGGTAACATCGGGGGGGAAGACAGATCGTATGTCTTGGATTTCTTCCAAAGGTGGAATAAAAGAGGATCGATGGTGGTTGTCATCCCAGGGAAGATCGTCGATGCTAAGCATTTCCATGATAGATTCGTCTGAAGGAAAAATATGGGAAATGTAATCGACGACAGATGATAGGGAATCTAACCAAGATGGCACCGAATAAGTATCGGGTGCCAATGAATGTGAAGTGTTTGGTGAGGGAGAGGAAGATTGAATAGCTACGTATGCGGCCTCGACTGAGCTCAGTAGCATTGTGTCACCTAGCGCGTCGAATTCCAAAGGACTAGGTACAATCCAGGGGTCAGATGATTCCAAGGATTGATAAGGCAATGTCGAGATCATATTGACGGCGGAAATATGATGTGTAGTAGGTGGAAGTGGTGTAGGGAAGGTACCCATGAGGCTAGAATATTTCAATAAGCCAACACCAATGCTTTCATACGTAACTGGGTGGTCTCCCAGAAAGGGAATGTTGTTGGTAGCAGGGATGCAGGCGTCGGGTGTGCAGAAATCAAGCTGATCGATGGTAACAATTTTGCCTTGATGGGGGAATTGTACACATCAAAACACCGATGAGGCGATGACAGTCATCGCGTAGAACCAACTTCTTCCAAGTAATAGGTTGTAATAGAGGGGGACATCGACCACCTTGACGTCAACAGTGACAGTTTTGTCGCCCAACTGAACGGCTAAGGATTGTAATAATCCGTGAGGATGAAAACCTCGTCCATCAAAGGCACGTAACATGGTAGCGGATTTGTTAAGGGTGGGTGATTTTAATCCTTTCCAACAGGCCAGGGACATGACACAAGTGGAGGCTCCCTCATCCAGGATAGTCCGGTGGATTTGTTGATTGTGGACAACCACATCGATTTGGAACGCTAGCTGGTGGGAGAGTCACGGTTGATGATCATCCAGATTAAATGTGAGGTAGTTTGATGACTCTGGGTCGAAAGCGCCAATAGCGGCTAAAAGTGTCCTACGTTGGCTGGGACAGTGTTGTAGAACTTCCAAGGCGGACATGGCACACGGGGCTTGGGCCAAATCTTCTACAATGTTGTAGTTTTGGGCAGCCCATGAGTTGGGATTGAATGTAGATTTCCGGATGGTGCTCTTAGGAGGGCGTAGGATGGAGTTGAAAGAAGGTTTCTCGATCTTTAGTGGCTCAGATGGAGGGCTAACAGATGGAGGGTTGACGGTGGATGGTAACGGGTCTGATATAGAACCGTTAGCGATCTTCGGCTTGTCAGGTTTAACTGGCGTGTCATATATCATCGAGCGAGTTGTTAGATTAGCTCTGTTAAACATGTAAATGTGGGCACTTGTCGAGGCCTCATCATGGGGTTGGTTGGAACTGCCCCCCGACGTGGGGGTTTGTGCAACCAAAGATTGTTGCTACGGAAAAGGCTGAGTGAGCACAGTGGGTTGTGAATTTCCCTTGAAAAGTTTGGCCACTTCATTGCGATGTGGGCAGTCTCAAGTGTAGTGATCGTCACCACAAATGAGACATGGGAATTTTGGTTTTCGCTGTGGTTGTTTTTCGACAATAGGGGTTTGCGGTTGGGTTTTGGGTTATTCGTTGTTATTGTTCTTCTTCGTTTTGTTTCTCGCTTTCTTCTTGCCCCCAAGTTATTGTGAAGGGGTTGATTGGACCGCATTCACATCAGAGACCTGAGTTTGAGGTGGGGTAGAAGAGGGTGCAATCGAACTGGGAGAAGCCGTGGGAGCGGGCCACTGGATTGTTCCAGTAGATTGGGTGGTAGATTGAGTTTTGACGGAGCCAATAACTCCATACGCATGCGAAGCGGTCGATGGTTTGGATGGATCGTTAGTGGCATGGGTAGCGTTTGGTATCAACTCATACAGAGTACCGGATTGTGAATAGACTAAGTCTAAGTACTGAGCTCGGGCGATGGCTTCTTCCTCGGTGACTACACCGCCCATGGCAACATCAAGAGTGATTTGGGGTAATAATGTTTTCGTGAACCATTCCGCTAATAATTGGTCGGGGATGACAACTTTGATTAGCCTTCGTCGTCGTCTCCATTCATGGATATGATCGGAGATGTGTATGGAAGTTGTCTGACGAAGAGAGGTTAATAGTTCAGTACCCATCTTGTATCAGATGGGCAGTTGGAGGTGTGTGAGGAAGGACATGGTGAGGGAGTTGAAATCGTGAAAACATGCGCGTGGTAATTCAATATACCATTTCGCGGCGGAACCCGTAAGTGTTCATTGGAAAAGATGCAAATGAATCGAATCGTCCATGAGGGAGTTGGATGAACACCACAAATGGAAGGTCATCACATGGTTGTTTGGGTCTTCTCCCGAATTTCCGTTGAATTTTGGGATATCAGAGGGAAGTTTTGCTGGAATGGTTGGCCAAACCGTAGAATGATGAATGGGATCATTCGTTAACCGAGACAAATCTGGAAGGTCCAGGGTGGCTAAAAAGGGTAGTTGTCGGTTAACCTACGGGTAATGTTGGTGTGGTAGAGGGACACCAGTGGGCCCCAATACTGGGTTGTGTGGATAATTATAACTCGTGGGCCCTCTCATGTGAGGTTGGTTTTGACCAAGGTACATAGGATTTGAGATGTTTTGAGAATTGTTTGTGAGCGGAGGATAACCGAATGGGTTTTGTGGATTATAGGTTGGGTTGGGCATTTGTCCATGAGGGGGTTGTTGCGGAGTCTAAACATTTTTCCCTGTGGAGGCATGTGGGTTTCCTTAAAAAGGGACGCTCCATGGGTTAGGTGCGGTGGGCACATTTTGTCCCGTGGAGGCATGCGGATTTCCTTGAAAAGGGACGCTCCACGGATTGGGCGTGACAGACATATTTTGTCCTTGTGGTTGATGGTGGACTCCGACTTGAGGTTGGCCCCCAGCATGAGGGTGCCCCCCAAATGGAATTTGTCCTCCGGTGGGAGGATTCCCCCCAACTTGAGGTAGAGTTCTTGAGATTTGAGAGCCAGACGTAAAAGATTGACCAGTATTGTCGATCGGGTTAGGACCACCAAGGCCAGTCCCTCCGGGTTGTTGGATAGGTATGGAACTTCCCGATACAATTTGAGTAGTGGTTTGGGTAGTGGTGATAGCGGATGCGTTCAGTGCCCTAAATCCAAAAGGGAGTGTAGGTCTTGGTGTTACAGGTGTGCCAATCGAGGCTTGATTAACTACCGCATTACCGGTAGGGATAGTCGGAATGTGCGGGGTTAATGTCGAATGGGTCGTCTGGAGGGGAATAGTAGGTCTTGGGCCAACGAATGGTACGTTCAGACCAACGGGTGGTGTGGCTATAAAAGTGGTGGCACCGATAAAATGATTTGGAGGTACGGTGTAGGAAGAAGATGCATCGACACCTTCCCCTGTTCCATAGAGATCTCGCACCAAGAGTGGTGGACTCCGAACAATGTCCTCAGTCCAAAAAGGGTCATTGGCTAAAGGGTTTTGAGGAGAACCGGCTAGAATGTTAGAAGGGTTTATGACAAAAAATTCTCCAGCGGAATTCAGGTGGAGGATCTTTCGTTCATATCCCTCTGGAATGCGATAAGCTTCCCGAGATTCCGAGACAATTCGAAAATTCTCCAAAGGGATGGGAACTTCTTCCTGGGAAGTTGTAGTGTTTTGAACCTCCCTCTGTTGAGGAGATTCCTCCGTAGAATGAGGGGGTAAAGGGGTGTTTCCTTCCATATTTTCTGGAGGAAGTCCCTGTAGCCTCCGCGAGCGGCGTGGAGGGTCGATGTTGGCGAAAAAGAGTCAGCGAAAGAAATCTATGGCCAACTAACGAAAAGAAACAACACACGGTAAAAAAATCTAAGAATCACAACCAAGCAAACATGACCTTCTTTTGATGACCGTACTAGTTGGTGATGAAATCCAACGTCGCATGATCAAGTCCAGAAGGGGTGGGGACAGGGTGGAACAGTTACAATGGCGACCTGCTTAACAGACTTACGCCTTGGTGCAAGCTTCCACGTAGTAATTGTGGATTTACCCTCCAAGGAGCCCGAGTGAGTTTGACCAATGTCTGCTCCAGGTACAGTGAGACTTCCTGTCACTGTCACCTTGTGTAAGACCCTAAATATTATGGCCACTAAGGTTACCAATTCGCAGTCAACCCCTGGGTGGGAACAGTCGACAGTCCGATCCGAACGTACGGGCAGGGTATCAAGCCCGAAATCAACTAAAAGGCTTCCACACAGTAATTGTGGATTTACCTCAAAGTGACCCCCATAATACGATCCGACCACCACAATCAGTTAAACCATGGAGGGTTAGTCCCCATAGCTTATCCGAATGCGACCTCGTGCGTAACCCCTGTGTGAGAGGGGGCTCCCAGGCAGACTTATACGATAACTGGATTTACTCTCCATAACTCAGGATGCTACTGTTTGTTTTAAAAAACTTTGGAGAGTTATGCTCACAGCCCTAATCCAAAGTACTAAGCCTAGTCTACTGTTGGTGGAGGACCCTAGAAAAGAAAAAGTTCTAGATAACTTTTAATTAGCGTTGATTTTTATGGCTGTTCTTTACGCAAAGGGGTGCATGGAAGTGAAATGAATGGAATTATGACTCAGACCCAAAGAATGCATCAAACATGATAAGCAATCATTTTCTTTCGATGAACATATAGCTAAGGGAGAGAGAGAGTTCTTTCACTAACAAGCACAAATGCGGAATGCCTCAAACGATTCTTTTCTCAATCAAATCCTGATGTAATGCAAAAACTTTTAAATGCCTTCTAATATGCACAATCAATCATGAAGATATCTTTTATTGTTTGCGTATGAATGATGATCAATACAACACAATGCTCATCTTGCTAATAATCTTCTTGGTATAAATGAAAACCAAACTAGCATAAGCAAAAGTCACACAAACAATACACCCTTCGTAGCAATCAAAACGAAAAAGCGAAAGAAAAGAAACAATCAAAGAGAAAAAAAAATTCACACCCAAAAAGAAAAAGTTGAAGAACAATGACCTTGACCGAAATTAAGACAAAGAGGTCTGTAGGCCTTTGATGACCTTCACCAGGGTTTTTACTCAGTTGATGAAGAGATAAAAACAATGCATAGGTTTCGAACTTCACTCAACAGGAAAAACTCAATGAAAATAGTGAAGAAGGCTGCAAGATCCAATTAACAAGGTGTTTATTCTTCAAAGAGGAAAGATTTCAAGGCTGAAAGGGAAGAGAAGTTGACTCACTAGATCACTCAACAAAGAAACACAGAGGCAAACCCTGAAGCAAGCAGTTATGGAGGGTTTTTTGGATAAAAAGAGGCTGGCGCTCTGTTTCCAAAGGGAAGGAGCGTTATAGCGCTCTGTGAAGAGGTATGGGGGAGCAATGGCGCTCTGTTAACACTAGGACAGGGGCGCCAGGGTATAAAATCCCCAGAAATGTAAAAAAATTCCAAAAATTGGGATTCAAATTTGACAATTAAGCTGAGTATGATGAGTTAAGGAGCCAATCATCTCATGAAACTAATCAAAGGAGGAGTAAACCAGATCTGAAACAATCAAGGGGTAGAACAAGGTCAATGAGGAGAAAAATCCAAACAAGAGGTTTCTATTTGAGGCTATCTGCCCAGTGGAGTCGCCAGTTTCTGTTGTAGGAAAATCTCCCTGCGGATAGGTAGATCACCTCTAGATCTTGACCTTAACCCTAGACAGAAAAATGCTTATCATGGACACTGACTTCCTTTCAAATCTATCTAAACTAACACATGAGAAGGAAGGATGATAGAAGTACCTGTCATCGACGTTTGTCCCTGCACGCTCCGAGTTGCATTCCAATCCTTTGCTCCTCACCAAGTTCTGTGGACAAAACAAGATACGACCACTTCCTACTCTATTGATATTAGCTTGAAAACAAATCTATCACTAAATGATAAGTTCATGCGATATTAGATACGAACTAGAAAGAAACAGGCCAAGCGTGTCATATTGATGAGAATAACGACAACAATACTTACAATCGTAGATGCGAATGCGACAACTTCGTCAAGTCCCCTTCGTCTAACCCTTGCCTGAAAGCTCCACAATCTGGATAAAAACAGCTTCACTGATCACTCTCCTTTGGTTGACTGTGAGTTTCCTCCAAGATCATAAGTTTCATGTATTCAATTCTTCCCCCTTTCCACCATCATAGAACCTATTTATATAGGTTAAGAGGAGCTTAACCTCTTGAGTTATCTTTAGAACAAGTTGGGAACCTTCTCCTTAGATCAGGGATCTCTTGATGAAACCAATAATTCGAGCACAACTGCCTCCTAATCTCGAAAAATCCTCCCCTTATTCTCCTCAATGGGCCAACTACTGCCTCAAATTAGGCAGCGCTCCCTTAGAAGGGGCATCAGAGCATTGTAGCGCTCCCTGGTGAGCCTTGGGGAAGCGCCAGCGCTCTCAATATGAGCAACGCTCCTTTAAAGGGGGCTGGGGAGAATTATAACGCTCCCTGAAGCATTATAGGGGAGCGCCAGCGCTTCTGGAGCTGAAGTAGGGGAGCGTTCCCCCTCAAAACCTTTGTTTCAGGGTTCCTTTCAAGTGTCAAGAGTTGTTTGACTTCAGTAAACCAGTTCTCCTCCTTCAAATCAGTCATGTGAGATGTTATAAGTGCTTCCTTAGTGTCGTTGACATGGCTGTATGTCTGAACATCATTTGCGACACTAGTGACCAACTTGCGACACTTGCGAAAGTTGTAGGGAAGATGCGACACTTATGACAATTGAGGAGGACAATGCGACACTTATCCAGCTGAGCAATTTTGATGTGTAACAGTGTACTCAGAACAAATTAAGGATTCCTGTCATACCTTAACTTTTCCAACCATTTTTAATTTTTGTCATGATGACTTAGAAGCAACCTCAACATCTTGATTCTCCCTTTCCTTAATATATCATCGAAGTGGACACAACATAATTTCTTCCTTAACCTTTAGCATCAACACCTCCTTGTTGAGTTTGCATAGGATGCCTATTTTCCCCTTCATTTTTGGGTTAAGAAAATGGTTTCACTTCATCAACAAGATGGCACTAGGTTAGAAAAAAACAAGGCAACACGTGACACATGTTTTGAGGATTCTAAGGTGAGACTACAGGTGGGGTTGAGGAAATGAAACTATAATATAAGGTGGCCAAAATTAAGGGATGTGATTCCTCAACCCAAGGAGAAGAAACAGTAGAAAGGTAAAGGTGGCCTATACATGTCAAAAGGGAGCGAGCAATTGAGAGTAAAGTAGATTGTTAAGTAATGAATACGAGTGTTGTTATTGATTCATAACCCATCGATGGCTACAAAATTGTAAAGGCTAAGGCATGGGTGAAAATTATTGACAATGAGATAAGTGATGTTGTTGTTGTTGTCTGTTAATGCAACATATGGAGTAACTATGACTCTCTTAAGGTAGCCAAATACCTCTCCATATAATTAGTGATGCACATGAATGGATTAACTAGATTCCCACTATCCCTATCTACTATCTAGAGAAACCACAAACAAGGGAATGGGCTCGACATAATCAACAGGGAAAGAAGACCTTGTTGAGATTGAATGTATTCTGACTTCATGAAATGAATTGAGAGTTGTAGAATAAGTGGGAATCGTTTTCGGCACAAATTAAATACCACTACTTTTACCATTATTTTACTTATAATTTTGTGGGGCGGAGACAGGGAAGTTACCCTATTTTTGGCCTTAAGTCATGTCAAAACCCTATATATTATTAAATATGTAAACACCCCTATCCATGAGCCTTTGTTTAAATACAAATGGAAAAAAAAGGTGGATACAAAAAAGCAACCCATTTCTCCTCAGGGTCCTCCCTAGGATCTTCTTGTATCTCATAATGTTGCACACTCCATTTATATCCATGTTGTTATCTAATTTTTTGCTAGCCCTCCTCGTCATGAAGATGATTTATTTGCTACCCCTATATTTAGATATGGAATTAGGATTTCAATATCCTTTTAGGAAATGAACTTAGAGTCATTTACCCCTATGCAACCCACCACATGTTGCAAGATTAAGATAGTATTTAACTGATCATGAAATTATCTTGTGTAAGGATTATTCCATTATTTTAGACACTATAAACACTTCTACCTTATTGAAGCAATATTCAAACATGGTAGGCTTCCATAATATTGCATGAAGAATATTTTTTAATGTCTTTGTTCCTAAAAAATCTCCACCCACCTCTCCGATATGGGATTCATGTATCAAGTGTCTAGTTTTTTATGGTTGAACACATCTTCTCAATATTACATTCATAACTATTCTATATAGGTACACTACTACTATCTTAGATATTAATTATTTATGTGCTAGTCTTATTTACTTTGGAACATTCATTCCTTAGGATTCTTTACCATATTCAAGTGATATACATCCTCCAAGTACCCAATTGTTGTCTAACCCTAAAACACGTTATAATTGGGGAAGTGTCCTTCCATCTATTTCTCCTCTACTCCATTCTCTATCCTAAACAAGCGGTCTAGTCCCTCATGGGAATTTTTGTGTTTCACAAAAATTTTGAAATAATATTCTTGAAAAAGCATTAACAATATACATAATCATCCTAACAAGATGGTCTTATTTACTTGTCTTGGCACATCCTTTGACAATTTTTCTCTATTTCCATATGTGGCCCAAGAAAGACCTGATTTTGCATGGGTTTACAAGTGGTTCCATATCCCTTATTACTTCTATCTTATATGGATATACTAACATACCTTCCTTGGAGACTATATACCCCAAAATATCCCAATTTTTTTTTATACATAATGATCATATTTAAAATTTAAATGAATTAGGACTTAGATGTATAATAAAATCTAACCAATAAAGTGATTTAATAATGGAAATGTAGTAATTAATCATTAGGTATTATGGATTTATGTAATGTACTCATCCTCTCCCCTAGTATAATGAGGCATTGCATCATCTAATGTATGAAGGAATTCACTCTTTCTCATTTTTAATGTGTATTCTATTCACACTTGTTTTTATAAAACCTACATGGAATCAAATCCCATTATGGAGAGAAGAAGTTGAAGTAGAAGTGAAAGAATAGAGTTATATTAGAGTCTCCATAATACTTAAGGAGGGTTTGATTATTGAATTACCAAGTCGAGCTGATTTCACAGAAGCTTCAATTCACCCACCACAAATGTCATGCACCGACCTCTCATAGTAAGCAGTGAATGGGGCCAATGTTGAAATTTCTTCAATATGTGCCTGTATGCATCGAAATTTGACATGGTTAGACTAGACACATGCCTTGACGGTATGAGAGGGTTTCAAGACTCAAGAATGTATGATGTCCCCACACAATATTTGATATTGTCCACATTTGCATCAACGTTCATCATGCTACACCTCTCATTGTCATCATTCGTCATTCCCTTCTATAGAACCGTTGTCAGAACTATCTTGAAATTTGACATGGAACTTCCAATACACCCATCACACATTTCTTCCACCGAACCTGCATAATACTTAAGGATATCATAACACCCATCATGATACTTACAGATGTTTGATGTCCCCACATAATACGTAATGAGGGTTTGATTATTGAATTATCAAGTCAATTTGATGTCACAAAAGCTTCAATTCACCCACCACAAATGTCATGCATCGATCCCGCATAGTGAGCAGTGAATGGGGCTAATGTTGAAATTTCTTCAATATGTTCATGTATGTATCAAAATTTGACATGGTTAGACTAGAAACATGCCTTGACGATATGGGAGGGTTTCAAGACTCAAGGATGTATGATGTCCCCACATAAAAATTTATATCATCCACATTTTCATCAACGTTCATCATGTTGCACCTCTCATTGTCATCATTCGTCATTCCCTTCTATATATTTTTTGTCGAAACTATATTGAAATTTGACATGGACCTTCCAATACACCCATCACAAATTTCTTCCACCGAACCCGCACAGTGAGCAGTGAATGGGGCCAACGTTGAAATTTTTTCAATCTATTCCAGTATGTGTCAAAATTTGACATGGTTAGACTAGATAGTTGCCTTGAAGGTATGGGAGAGTTTCGATACTTAAGGATGTTTGATGTCCCCACATAATACTTAAGGAGGGTTTGATTATTGAATTACCAAGTCGAGTTTATGTCGCAAAATATTCAATTTTCCCACCACAAATTTCATGCACCTACCCCGCATAGTGAGCAATGAATGGCGCCAATGTTGACATTTCTTCAATATGTGCCTGTATGCATCAAAATTTGACATGGTTAGACTAGACACATGCCTTTATGGTATGAGAGTATTTAAAGAATCAAGGATGTATGATGTCCCAACATAATATTTGAGATCGTCCACATTTTCATCAATGTTCATCATGCTTCACCTCTCATTGTCATCATTCATCATTCCCTTCTATAGAATCATTGCTGGAACTATCTTGAAATTTGACATGGAACTTCCAATACACCCATCAAAAATTTCTTCCACTGAACTCACATAATACTTAAGGATCTCATAACACCCATCACGATACTTAAGGATGTTTCATGTCCCCATATAATACTTAAGGAGGGTTTGATTATTGAATTACCAAGTCGAGTTGATGTCGCAAAAGATTCAATTCACCCACCACAAATGTCATGCACCGACCCCGCATAGTGAGCAGTGAATGGGGCCAACGTTGAAATTTCTTCAATATGTGCCTGTATGCATTGAAATTTGACATGGTTATACTAGAAACATGCCTTGACACTATGGGAGGGTTTCAAGACTCAAGGATGTATGATGTCCCTAACGCATGGGTTGATCATTGGTCTTGTACCTTGGTGTATAAGACCCTATATGTGTTATAGGGCCCCCAGATGTGTTCTGGGGAAACCTGGTCTTTGACCAAGTAGATCTTGGTGTAATACCAAGATGTGTTGATGTGTGATCCTATTCCTCTCTCCCGGGATGGTCCATGAGACCTAGGAGTGCCTATGAATATGGACATGGCCACATTGTTGATGGGCCCCCTTATGTAGTGATGATAAAGTTTATAGGTCATTATGAGACTCATGTGGACATGTTTTTCCATTATGGACCCCCCCTTGATTTTGTCTTAAAAGGTACCCCCTTGTTGTTTTATGTGATTGAGGTTTTATTTATGTGATTGGGGTTTTATATGTGTTTAGGGTTTTTATAATTAATATTAATATGAATTGACATTTTAATTAATATTTATATTAATTAAATGTCAACATTTAATTATAATTTTAAATTTCCCTAACCCCTCTCCCTAACTATAAATAAGACCCTACCCTCTAGAATTCTATTACACTCACACTCACTCACTCATCACTCTCCTATTTGTTGCAGCTACCTCAGTTGTTCTTTATTGATGATGGTGCAACCTCCTTTTTGGACTATCTTTTTAGATTTGAGCTTTATTTTGTTGGTGTGACCTCTCCATTTGATGTAACAATTTTAGATTTGAGTTTTGTTTGTTGGTGCGACCTCTCTATTTGATGTAACAATTTTAGATATGAGTTTTGTTGGTGCAACCTCTCCATTTGATGTAACAGTTTCAGATCTGAGTTTGTTGGTGCAGCCTCCCCATTTGGTGTAACCATTTCAGATCTAAGTTTTGTTTGGTATTGGTATTGGTTGGATACTTCTCCTTGATTTTTTTATGGTGCAAGTGATGATGAGGTGCCTCCGAAGAGCTACTAGACCTGTCCTTTTTGTGTTGAGGTGTCTTCATTAGATGCCATACCTACTAATGTGATTGAGGATCCTCCTTGTGGGTGTTGGGTCTCCCTTTTAGGGCCACATACCTGACTACAAGTGCCATGGATTCCTTTGTGGGTTGTCTATTTGATATATGAAGGTCGTGGTGTCTTCTTATAGCTGCCACGTGTAGAGTTGAGGTCCTTGCGAGGGTTCCACTCTTATTGTCCTCTGTGTTGGAGTGTTTATCCAATGATGCCTTCTTTTCAGTTATGGAGGGTTTGATATGGACTGTTTGTTATGGAGGGTTTTATTGTTTGATATGGAGAGTTTTGATGTCTTAGTTTTTGGAGTTCTTGATGTCCCTTCTTGTGGGGTACCTGGTTTTGTTTTATCATCTATTCTCAATACCTTGTTGTCCCTTATTGTGGAGTACTTGTTGCAATTGTCTTGTGATGGTCTACACCTTGGAAAAATTGTTCCTAAGTCCTTATGACAAAGATCAAACCCTAAAGGTTTGATCTATGAAGCTAAAACTATTTATGAGCATATTATAAAGGTTTTCATCCAAACATATGACATGTACATATTTCTTAGATCAGGAGGTAAGCTTGAGGTTTTTCTTTTCACTCATAATTTTTTTTTATACTGAGAATTTAATTTAGATCTATTTATTTCTTTTCTCATATATGTTGATATTGTGAACGTAAAAATAAAAAGGAATTATTTGTTTCTATTTTTCCCTAATTCTAACAATTTTCCTATGAATTTGACCAAGGGCACACTACTCTAGGAATCCTCCTCACACCTTCTTTTGACCATTATTCTTTCTATTCTTAGCATATACCAACTCACCCTACTTGAGTAAACCTTGTTAATTTTACTTATGGTTGAATTTGATGGAATTTTCTGTTTAGGATTGATTTTATTTCCTTGAGGAGCCTTGCCATATGTGAATGATCCTAACACTTTCCATTTCTAGTGTAGGGAGGGTGCTCCTTACTTGAAGGAGGTTTTCCCCATATTTATGACACCCTACATATTTCTACTTACAGTACCTAGCTTCCATTTCAATTAAGACATTTCAATACGTGATGCCATTTAAATTTTGTTTACCCTATTCATTTTTTTCATTCATATTTAGCTCCATATAAGGCACTGGTTGATATATAAGGTTATTTATTCATTAAAAAGATAGTCATTTAGTTCTACTTAAATTTCATGCATCCTTAGGCATAATTTTGAGAATACATATTAGTTAATTTTATTTATTGTCCTTAGCTATACCATTAGTACTAACATATATTGCATAATAGCTACTAGTATAGAGTCATAAGTACAACCATAAGCTATACATAATACATCATGTCACAAGTAGAACTAGTGTACTCTATTAATAAGTTCGGTTAGTAATCATACTTTCCCTATTCAATGATGTGTAGTAAGTAATGTAACTACAACTTGTTCTACCATGTAGAAAGCTGATCGTATTGGACTAGTTCATTCAATGCATATTGTTGATTAAGGTTGGTTGTCATTTATGTCAAACTTTGAACAAAGCCCCATAGAACAAAGGTTGGGTAATGGAACCAATATTGTTTGATGTAAATATGACTCATTATTGTCTTGTCATGGTTGATAATAAGTAGAAATGGATGAACTCCAAAATGGTCCCCTTATGGTGAAATCCCTCAGGGGAAGACGCTTTGCGGATTGAGTTATCCTAGAAGTATGGTTAGAGAACCCATGATTATCTGTGGAATAATGAGATTAAGGTCAGTGAATTTATCATTGAAACTATCCTAGATGGATATTTATTGTCATTCCATTTCCAGTGGTATGTGGAATGTCACATAAATCCTCACGGTTAGAGAGTTATGTGACATAAATCACACTGAAGAAATTAAGCACAATAATATTAAGACAAGAAGATTGGCGGAAAAGGCCTCAAGCCATAATTCATAACATAATATTCATCTTAAGGATACAAATATATAATAAAATAATGAAACCACCTCAATTGTTCTCACATCGACACCTCATCAGGAGATAAGGTCAAATGAGGAAGTATAGGAATCTAGAAACACACTTAGGATAACAACTATATCCTAGTATGTAAAATATTAAAGGTGGTATACTTAGACTTAATGATTGCATATTTCAAAGAGGCTAACATTCCCCCCCTCAATCATAAGTCTGAGCAATAATACCAGCAAAGAAGATGCATAAACTGGTATATCTCCATGTCTTCATGCTGAAACTCCTGAGCTGAGTCGCAATGAAGAAATGCCTAAAAAACCGCCAAATCTGGATGCTAAGAAATATGGAAAACCTCATTGTGTAATCATGTGAGCCAGAATGCCAACAAATTTGTTCACTGATGTGAACTCCAATATGATGAGAGCGAACAAAGAGAAGTGAATCAGCTGCAAGTCTACCACATCCCTAAAAATGCCTGACAACTCAATCAATGCCAAGTTGCAATACAGAAGAATCCATCTTTCATATGCTAGGTCCAATGACCATCTAGGTGAATCAAATGTTCACATCATTTCTCTAAAATAAAAACATCCCTATGTATTATTCAATATAGAACCATCATTCTGGCAAAGTCTACCATATACATACGACAGTTGCCCATCTGACAAATTCGATACCCATCTGGTATATTTGTTGTCGAAACTTTCAGTATGACAACCATCTGCAATTCCATCATAAATTCTATCATTAATTTCCCCCCTTTTTCAACTAAAAGGAGAGACCACAAGTGGTTTCACTAACCATCGTCCCTGGATTTTTGAACTCCCCCCCCTTAAGGTTCATGAGGGTTTTACTTTTACTCCATTTTTATTTTTATTTTTATTTGTGTACAACTCAAAGTGGGCATATGGAATTAACCACATGTTATCTCAACCCGTGAGGGCCATGCTCGAAAGCTACGCCATAAGGGGACCACTTTGTAGTTATATAAATATTTCACTATTTGCTTCAAAACATGTCTTGACTCGAGATTGTATTCTTCGGTAAGACTTATATAATTGCTTCGCAGTTAATGACCATTGCCAAGGATCAATCCACTCATAGTGAATCTTCAGTCTTGCAAGTTTGTTCTTCTTGGAACATTTATCTGATGCATGATTTGACTTGCCACAATTCTGACAAGGATGGAGATCAAAACACTGATTCTCCATGTGACCAACTCGATTACAATGTTGGCACTTATCATTCTGATTTGCGACATTTAATATTGATTTTTCTTGAAGAAATCCAACACTCACAAACAAAATTGGTTTGGATTAATTTGGAATATGAAAAATGTTGTGATTTTCATATCCTAAGCCATGATGATTCTGATTGAAGTGTAATTCTTCCCAAGGTCTAACAAATTTCTTGGAAAGATGATTTTGACTGTATTCTTTTATTTCTTCACATTTGTTGTTGTCGCTGCTATTATTATGTGCTTCTATTTGGAATTCATCTTTGAAAGATTCCATATCTTTTGTTTCTTTTATATCAACTAATTGGATAAGGTTTTGTGTGTCACAAAATGCATCAACCTTGTGTATAAACTCGTTTGTATCACATTCTGCATCAACCATTTGGATAAGCTCCTCTGTAGCACATGTTGCATCAATATTCTGTATTAGATCTTCTATGTCACAACTTGTATCAAACTTCTCTATGAGATCCTCTGTGTCACAACTTGCATCAAACTTCTCTATGAGATCCTTTGTGTCACAACTTGCATCAACTTTTTGAGTTTGTTCAGATGTTGCATCAATCATGTCATCAATTTGATTATGATTTTCACTTAACTTTATCTGAAGTGCATCAATCAATTTATTCTTCATTGCAATTTCATCTCGAAGATCAGTTATTGACTGCATTGTATCAACCATGTGATCGATTATGTTTTGGTTGTGAATTAACTTCATCTCAAGTGTTTTAATCAATTTATCTTTCATATCAATTTGATCTTGTAATTCATGGTTGTACTCTTGCAACTCTTTGATTTCTTGAGAGGTGTTCTGTAAACTCTTTCCTCCTTTACCCATTATTCTTTCACTCATGCTTGCTTGAACTCGCTTGCTTGAACTCTTCTTTAAACTTTTACACTCTCTTGAAATTGCGTCACTCGAACTGGCTCACTTGAAATTTTCAACAAGGTGAGGATGTCGGTTACCACCGAAAATGCATCCAAACGTGTGATGTTTACAATGATTTGAGTTAAACTACTCAAACTTGTTAATTGCGACTCAAAATCATAATGACTCTTTGGTGTCGGGATCAGCCGAGAATGCACCTGAAAATTACACTGCAATTCAACTTGATTTTGATTTCACACTTACAAAGAAAACTATTGCAAGTTTACAATGAATGTGGATTTAATTGATCTTCAAATTGATGATGCTTTGAGTCCTTGATTATGAAATTGATGTGTCCAATGTTGATTTGATTGCCAATTTGATATCTTCGTTGCTTCTTAATTGAGAACTTTGATTGTTCTTGAATGTATGTGCTTCACTCGCTATGCTTACATGTGCTTGAATTACATTAGATTCCCTTGTACTTTAGTGTGTGTATGATTGCTTTATACAATTTTGTTTTAAGTTCCAAAACTAGACACAAAAGAGCAACATTAAGAATAATCCATCGCACACAACACAAAGTGTATCTAAGATCCCCTTATTCAATTTCAGGCGGATCTAAGACACTTCAACACCACAAAAAAATGAACTTTTATTATTCTTGACACAGTGATCTTCTAGTTGCCCCCTTGAAATGTACATTTAAAATCACTTTGTCTTTTCCTGATAATTCCCAATGCCATTAAAATTTTGATTTAATTTTTGGCATATAATTTTTTTTTTTAAATGTACACGCTGATGCACACAACCATTTGGGTTTTGAGTCGAATTGCCCTTCAATTTCATGGAATTCTTCTCCCAATCGCTGCTACGTATACAGTAGGTTGGTTTCTTCTCAATCCACGCAATAAATATTCTCTACGCATGCAGGTTTGAATTCCTCCTGCACACTTTCTTCGCTACAGGCTTTGGAACTTGTCTCAATTCCTCTTTCTCCACGCGATCTATCAAACTTCCTTTCTACATATGCTCCAGTGACCTTATTTAATGATATGCTGGTATATCTTCTCACGGAGTAACAACCTTTGAGCCTGCAGTTTTCTGCTCTGAAATTCAAGCAAGAATTTATTCCAAAACCTCACTACGTTCTTTGTTTCTTTGAATTTGAAAAAGTACAGAAACTACATAAGAAATTGATAGGGAAAAATTTCTTAAGAAACTATGCATTGCCAATAGAATGCACTATGTAATTAACACATAAACCTAGAGCAAATATGGGCTTATTCTCTATGGATCTCAAAATTCTAAAAACTTTCAAATCTTTGATTGTTTTGCAATCTTGAACCATTCGGTATGGAAGAAACCAGGCATATCGGTCCTCTCATAGGTGTGAGCACCGAAATAATCTCACTGCGCCTGAACCAGGTTCTTCTGAGCCGTCATTACCTCTTTCCTGAACCTCATGGGTTTGGATCCCTGAACCAACCAGTTTCTAAAATCTCGGACACCCAACATTTTTAAGGCCAATAAAAATTATACACAAATAAAAAATGTGCATCAACTATCTATAAGGCTGTTACGACATACAAAACGCATTCTCTACACCCAAATCATAAATGTGTGTCGGTGATCTATCAATGGAAAACATTTATCAGAAAGAGGTACAGTATTAAATGGTTGATTGACACCTTATCATTGATGAAGGGACAAGCTCAACATCTACCTCCAACCTCACGATGGCATAATTGTTGTTCCAGCGACGCGAACGCGAGACCTCGTCCATCAGCCTCACAAATCATGTCAAAACAAATACCGAAAACCGCCTTCCCTTCTTCCGTGGATGCTGTTGGACGGATTGTTGGAGGAATAATTGGATCGTTATGTACTGCGACAGCTTATTGAGTCAGCTCCTGAAAAGATTGCACACAGCTCGTCCAAACCTCCGCAGTTTTCAAAGTTGGGCATCCAGATCCGACAATGGGAGAGCTCCCAAAGCAAAGAAGGCACTGATTATAGGCATAATGGGTCAGGACGGATCTTATCTCACTGAATTTCTTCTTAAAAATAACTATGAAGTGCATGGAATCATTCGTCGTTCTTCCAATTTCAACACACAACGTCTTGATCACATATACATTGATGGAAATCTACTAGGCTTTCCTCAAACAAAGGAATGACGCTAGCAACAAGGGTCTCAACTCCTCAAGCACTCCTTATTCAATTGTAGTAGAAACAATGCACAACAACAATAACAGATGACAATGCATCTCTTATGAAACGATGGATTCACTTGTGTTGTAGATCATCAACGAACTGACAGATAGGTATCCACCGACAAATGTAGCACACAGCGGTTTCTCCAAGAAAATCTGGGCAGCCTCACGTCCTCTCAACAAACAGATGATTTCAGCTACGAATTCTCTAGCAGGCAGTAGCCAGCGAGGAAATGGCAGTCTTTCTTGCACAACGATTTAGATCTGATTTCCAGCAACAATATCCTCCTTGAAATATGCAACAGATCTGCAATCTATCCCCAATTGAACTGATATTCTACAGATAATGTCCTCTCTGTATAGCTTAAGGAAATCTGCTCAGATCCATCGAGCCTCTTCTACAGTGATTCCAAACAAAACAAATGGAAAACACAAAATTCTCACACACCTAAGCTAATTTATATGCAGAGATTTAACATTGCAGAGTAAGCATGATCACAACCCCTCTCGTGAGAGAGTCAGGGCTGAGCCTGCTCTGATACCAATTGAAGAAATTAAGCACAATAATATTAAGACAAGAAGATTGGCAGAAAAGGCCTCAAGCCATAATTCATAACATAATATTCATCTTAAGGATACAAATATATAATAAAATAATGAAACCACCTCAATTGTTCTCACATCGACACCTCATCAGGAGATAAGGTCAAATGAGGAAGTATAGGAATATAGAAACACACTTAGGATAACAACTATATCATAGTATGTAAAATATTAAAGGTGGTATACTTAGACATAATGATTGTATATTTCAAAGAGGCTAAAACACACACTAGCAATTTTTAAAAGAAAATGACTCTCACGCTTGTCTAAAAACCGTGAAAATTATTTTATTTTTCTGACAACTTTTTAAATGAGAAAAGAAAGCTAAGGGTAAGATTAATCCTAAGCTACTGACTGCTCAGACAGATATTCAAACACCTGAGAGGAATAATTCTTATCAAGGGAAAGGATGGATGCCTTACCCTCAACAAAAAGTATCTTGTACAAGCAGGCGCCTATCACTTTGGCAGCATGCGTGTGAACGCGTGCTGTATAGAGACATAGGGCATGTACACACAGACTGGCCTTGTACAGGCCGTGTGTATATCTAAAATCTGAGAAAAAATAAAAACAGACAGACCAAACCAGGAAGAGACCACTGATATTGATAACAAGGATCCATTGAAGGCTTGGACACTCTTTCTAACAGAAAAACAAATAACGCAAGGGAAAAAAATGATAAAGCAAAAACAGCATGAGATAGGACTACTAGCAAAAAAAACTTAGACAGAATTATAGAAAACCCCCTGAGAATGTGTGATTCTGACAGGGAAGAGGATGACTACCTCTGAAGTTCTCTGAACCCTACACACTACTGCTACTTCTACAGCTAGCGTTCACACGCGGGATGTAAGAGGGTAGGGCGTGGGTACACACTTTCAGACCTTGTACAAGCCTCGTGTACCTCTGTGGGTCCCGAAAAACATAGTCAAGCAAAAGACAGGGAAAGATGGTATGGAAAACCAGACTCCCTGCTAGCTCAGACCTTACAAAAACTAAAAGAAAAAACATGCAAGAAAAACTAGTCTGTAAAACTACCCAAAAACTAAATAAAATTCTAGGAACCCTAGAGAGTTTCCCCAATACGGTCATCAATTATTTTTTTGGGGAAAAACACCCTATGGACTAGCAAATAGAGTTCAGACTTTGCATGCAGATATGACCAAATAGAAATTACTTTCTACCTTCATCCCTAGATTTAAATCCCCTTTTCTTAGTAAATGCATGGAAAGATCAACCTACCTCGTTATCGACGTTTGATGTCGATCATCCGTTATGCTTGATTACTTGTTTGCAATATGTCTTCCAAAGCTGACCTTCATTCAAGACAAGCAACAACTATGCATGCATACTAATATACTAACGGGTTAGAAATCCAAACATATACTGATTGAACTATAAACAGTTCATGAATTGGGATGGGAAAATCATTTTCTTTATTACTTTGAATGAGTCAACTTACAAAATTTGAGACCGGCCACTGCTCCTCGAACCTGATCCTGGGCTCCTCTTCTTCTCTCCTTCAACTGCTTTGCTTTAAATCTCCTTTGGCACAAGGAAAGGCTAAAGGGTTGGGACAATGGTAATACATAAATGGGAAGAGTTTCTTTGTTATATTTTTCCTCCCTCCAAATGAGACCCCTACCCCTTATTTTATAGGCTAGAAGGAGCTAGGTATTTGGACGAACCCTTGGCCATGCATGGTCGAGAGTTTCAGTTAACTCACCCATAGCTTTTTGTTCCATCGGAAACTTTCATTTTTTCGTGCTTTTGTCAGTCCACACAGGTTGTTTTGGGTCAGCCAATGTGTACATGCATGCAGTAATGGATTAGGGCATGTGGGCCTTTATAAAAGAGGATTTTGAAAGAGTTATTCAACAGTGCTTTGGAAAAGAAGGGATATGAGTTGGCCTGATGCCAGGTAAGCATGTGTGGTGCAATTTAGGGTTATAACAGTTGGTACATATTGATGAGTCATAGTTAATGAGTAGTTGACACATGATTGGTACATACTTGGTACATGGTTGGATGCACTTGTTTATGCTATATGTTGATTACAAGTTTTTTGGTACAGGTTGGTGCATGGTTGATGCACTTGTTTATGGTACAGGTTGAGGTACAGGTTGATGCATGGTTCAATTTTATTGGTACAGGTTTACAATGGTATATCTCACAGTGATAATGTGACAGTGGTTCCATCATTCTACTTATACTTCAGGCCAGTTGGACGGGGCAAAGACAGGTGGTTGTAGCCACCTTCTGGTTGTAGCCGGAGAACATAAGGGGTTGTAGCCTCCTTCTAGTTGTAGCCAGAGAATTGGGGAGTTGAAGCTTCCCTCAAGTTGCAACCTGAGAAACTAGGGGGTTGGAGCCTCCTTCCAGTTGCAACTGGAAAACAAAGGAAGTTGGTGCTTCCAATGAATGTAATTATTCAAGACATACAATAAAAATCATTCTTTGTTTTTCTCCCGATTTGGGTTTCCACATAAAAAACTGGTGTACTGTGTATGTGTGTGATTGTTCATTTCTTATTTCTCATTATTGTATAATAATTCTACATTGATATAACACTTGGATTATTTGGATAAAAATGATTATAATTGTGTTATTACTGATTCACCCCCCCTCTCAGTAATCCAACAATTGGTATCAGAGCAGGTCCCTTCAGATATCAGTTTAACCACTGAAAGGTAGATCGCAGAGAGTACCAACTTGTATAAAAATGGAATACCACAGTTTGATGGATAGAATTATGCTTTTCGGAGCATAAGGTTGAAGACATATATACATGTAGAGGGATTTGAAGTTTGGAAATAAATTGTAGATGGATACACAACACCAACAGTTCCACCAACAAATGACAAAGCAGTGAAACTCGGTCAGAATAATTCCAAATCCAAAAAATCACTTTTGAATGGTCTTAATGATACATAATCACCAAAGTTTCACATTGTAAATCCACTAAATATATTTGGGACAATATTCAAAATATTTATGAAGGAGATACAAAAGTCAAAGAGGCAAAGCTTCAAACTTACAGAGGTCAGTTTGAACAACTAAAATGAATGAAGATGTAAGGTAGCTAGAGAGGTAGTGGGGGGGCCCATAGTGATAATAGTGGAGGTCATTCAATGTAAGGTGGACTAGGTCCACTATATTATTAAATAAGGCCCACTATGATAGTTAGATATAATAAATGGGTAATTAGATATAATAAATGTAAGAGGACTTCTTAGAAGGTTCTACTTCTAGAAGATTCTCCCTCTAGAATGTTCTTAGGTGATGGTAGCACTATATAAAGGGGTTCAAACAATATACTGAGACATGAAAATAAGTATTGTATTTAGAGTGGAAGCTCAATAGGAGGATGCCCCCTCGAAGAGGCAAGTGAGCAGGAGAGTATCCCTTCCATAACAGGATCCATTGTATGGTGTTGCCCTACCTCAAGGGTTTGATGGTAATAAAAGAGATTTTTCATATTGTTCTTATATATCTATTGTGGTTATTTTGTATTCAGGTATTTGGTTCTTAACAAGTGGTATCAGAGCACTTTCCTTCGACAGACATTGTGGGCAAATATTTTTTATTTTTGCAGTTTTTTTTTTCAGAGAAGAAAAAAGAGGTCCGCGACATTCCAGAACTTTTTGGTATGAAAAATTTGCAGAAACAGGTTGTAGATCTGAGTTCCTCTAAGAAAAACACCCAAGTTGAAAAAAAAACGTCCGAAAGGGAGTACGGAAGGTCAAGATATTGAAGTTTTAAAATCTGTAATTTTTCAGGGTTTTTTCCACGGATGGCGGCACGATTTTCCGCGGACAACATATGAAATAAGAAATGAACAAGAAAATCCAGATGCAAAAGAAGCAACCTTCAAAGCATCCAAAAGATAAAAGAAAAAGAAAAAGAAACAAGAAGAGTATAGCAGCAACAGTGACGTCTTGGAAGATGATGAAGAAGTGGCCAACGTCGTCAAAATACTGAACAAGGGAACCAATGGTAGGTATAGAGGTAAGCTTGCTTTAATTTGTTTTAATTGTGATGGTATTGGTCATTTTGCTAACAAATTTCTTCATAAGAAAAAGAAAATTGATGAAGGTTACTCAAAGGCAAACACACATATAAAGGCAGAATAACTACAAATAAAGTTTTCAAGAATAGCTTATGCACCAACGAATACATATCATCATCAGATGAAGATGAAGTCAGTGACAGTGAGACAGGAAGAGTTCTATTCATGGCAGTAAAAGACTCTAGAAAAGAAGACTCTGAAAACGAATAAAAAGAAGTCAAAGAATAATATGAAGAAATCGAAGAAGAAATCGAAGAGGCAGAGGTTGACTATCGAGAATAATTAATGTGTGCCATAGAAGTTATCAAAAGATAAAAGAACAAGAACAAGAAACTACAAGCATAATTAGATAAGAAAAATGACACTTGAGAACTAGAACAAATTATCACAAAATTGAAGGTTCAAATAGAAGAATATAAAAGAATTGAAGAAGCACTCAAAGAAAATCTAGAATAAAAGGATAGGATCATTGGAAACTTGGAAGCAGAGATTGTCATACTAAGAAAGGATAGTCAAAATAAATATATGCAGAATAACTCAAAAGTTTTGGATGACATTATCAACAGTCAAAAATCTCATCTTGACAAGACCGGACTTGGATACAATCAGACAAAAAAGGGATCAAGCTACAAAACAACAGAGAAAGAAACATATCCAAAAAGCTATGCAGAAACAATCAAAGGGGATATAAGGATATACAAGAAAGATTACAGGGATACTCCTCCACCAAGAAGAGTCAGATTTCAGAATCAACAACCAATGGATAGGCCTCGAGAAGAAGAAGGATTCATAATAGCACCTCCCTTTAGAAGATCCTCAACTCCCAGGTATCAAACTATATTTTTTGGTTTATGTTATGCATGTGATAATTTTGGACATAAAGCTATGAATTGTAGAGATAACAACAGGAACAATAACAACTTTGAGAGTCATACACAAAGGGGTTACTCAAGAAGACCTAGTGAAACACAGAGAAAAAGTTACAACAGGTTTGAATCTTTGAGCACTGAAGTGGAATGTTACAAATGTAAAAATTTTGGACACGTGGCCAAAGATTGCATAATGACAATCCCTCCTAAAGAACCTCAACAGAATAACAATAGTCGCAGACAGGAACCTCAGAAAATGACATGGATAAGAAAGAAAGATCAGTATATCAATGAAGAATGCACACTCACTCTACAAACTAAGCAGAAGAAATGTGGTTGGTATGTTGACAGTGGGTGTTCAAAACACATGACAGGTGATAGAGACAAGTTTCTTACATTATGAAAGGAAAGATATGGATTAGTCTCCTTCGGAAATGATGATTCATTCAAAATCATTGGAAAAGGCACAATTTGAATTGGGAACAAGAATGAAAAGGCAGAAAATGTTCTACTAGTAGAAGATATGAAACATAATCTTCTAAGTGTGAGTCAAATGTGTGACCAAGGTCATAAAGTTACTTTCGATTCAAAAAAGTGTGAGATAACAAAAGAAGGTTCAAGGAAATTGATTGCTACAGCTGCAAGAACTTCAAGAAACATATATGTTTTAAGTGAAATTGGAAATGAAAAATGTTGTCTAGGAAAGGAAGATAAACGTTGGCTATGGAATAGAAGAATGGGTCACATGCATTTTTATAATCTTGTTAAAGTCAAAAAAAGAGAAGAAGTCAGAGAAACGCCCCATATCATGAAACCAACCAACACTTTATGCAAGCATTGTCAACAAGGAAAACAAACAAAGACCAGGTTCAAATCAAACGAATATGCAACGACAAGACCACTAGAAATTGTGCATATTGATCTTGTTGGACCAACTACAACAAAGGGCTTAAAAAGGTGAGAGATACTTTATGTTATTAGTTGATGATTATACAAGAATGACTGCAGTATTCTTTCTCAAGAATAAGTCATAAGCTTTTGAAAACTTCAAGATCTACAAGGAAATGGTTGAAAATGAGATGGATTCAAGAATCAAATGCTTGAGATCTGATAACAGAGGAGAATTCACCTCAAAGGAATTTATGGACTATTGCATCAATCATGGAATAAAAATTCAATTCTTCGTTTCTAGAACACCTCAACAGAATGGAGTTGTTGAAAGAAAGAACGTGACAGTACAATAAATGTCTCAAACAATGATAATGGATTCAAAATTGACATATTTTTTTTTGACACAAGCAGTGCATACATGAGTTCACATTCAAAACAGATCAATGCTCAGAAACAACACCCACAAAACTCCTTACGAGATATGTAAAGGAATACCAACAAATGTGAAGAACTTCAGAGTTTTTGGAAGCAAATGCTATATCAAAAGAGAAGATGGCAGAATGGGAAAGTTTGACTCTCATGTGGACAAAGGATTACTTGTTGGTTAATCAAGTACAAGGAAATCATACAAGTGTTACAATGTAAGATTGAACAAAGTTGTGGAGAGCATCAACATGACAATTGATGAAATAGACAGACTAGAATCAAAAGAAGAAGAAAATGAATCAATGAAACAACCCTTAGAAGAAGAATCAGAAGATGAAAAATAATTAGAAGAGGAAGATGAAAAGAATCTGACAGAAGCAGAAGAGAAAGTTCATCAAGTGTCTCCAAAGACACCCAGTAAACGATTACAAAAGAATCATCCTTCAGAATAGATTATCGGAAACAAAGATGCAGGAGTTGAGACTAGAAGAAGAATCTGTTCACCAGAACAAACACACCTAGCACTCTCATCTACAATTGAACTGAATTGTTTTGAAGAAGCCAACAAGGATGAGTTTTGGAAAAAGGCCATGAATGAAGAATTGGATCAAATAGATAAAAATAACACTTGGGAACTGGTTCCAAGACCAAAGAATGAGAATGTGATCGGCACAAAGTGGGTCTTCAAGAATAAATTGAATGAAGATTGACAGGTTACAAGGAACAAAGCTAGATCGGTATGTAAAGGATATGCACAGGTTGAAGGAATCGACTTTGGACAGAAATTTGCCCCAATTGTTAGAATGAAAGAAATCCGTTTAATTTTAGCTTCTGCATGCTCCAAAAATATTAAAATGTATCAAATGGACATAAAATCATGTTTTGTAAATGGGGAACTTGAATAAGAAGTCTACATTGAACAACCAGAAGGATTTCAGTTGTCAGGAAACGTAGATTATGTGTGTAAACTAAAGAAGGCCTTGTAAGGTATAAAACATGCTCCTAAAGCATGGTACTCTAGATTGGATAAGTATTTGCAGCAGGCAGGGTTCAGAAAAGGAAGTGTAGACATCAACCTCTACATCAGGGTAAGTCAAGGTAATATTTTATTAATTGAATTTTATGTTGATGGTATTATTTTTGGTAGTGATGATGACAAGTTAAGCCAGAAATTTGCAAAGGATATGCATAATGAATTTGAAATGTCATTACTTAGAGAACTATCCTTCTTTCTGGGATTTCAGATACATCAAAGAAACCAATGAATTTTTATTTCTCAAACCATGTATATCAAAGAAATGCTAAAGAGGTTCAGAATGGAAGATTGCAAACCAATTATCACTCCCATGCAAACTAGTTGCAAGTTGAGAAAATATGATGATTCAAAGTCTATAGATCAGAGGCAATGAAGTTCAATGATTGGTAGCCTACTATATGTGATAGCATATAGACCAGATGTAATGTAGGCAGCTAGACAGGTGGCACGATTTAAAGCAGCACCAAAGGAATCACATGTATTAGCAGTGAAGAGGATTTTCAAATATCTCAAAGGAACATAAGAGTTTGGATTATGGTATCCAAAAGGAAAGGATCTATCATTTATTGCCTACATAGATGCAGACTGGGCAGGTTGTATTGATGATCAACTAAGCACCAGGGGAGCAACATTCTACTTGGGTGAGTGTTTAGTATCATGGCTAAGAAAGAAACAATCATCAGTATCTTTATCTACAGCCGAGGCATAGTATATTGTAGCAACATCATGTTGTACACAAGTTCTTTGGATGAAACAAACTCTGAAAGATATACAGGTTGAGTATGATGATCCCATTCCAATATATTGTGATAATACAAGTGCCATCAGTATCTCAAATAACTCGGTGATGCACTCCAAGACAAAGAACATTCCAATCAAGTATCACTTTCTACGAGAGAAGGTTGCAGAAAAGAACATCATAGTTGAGTATGTGGGTGCAATGAATGATTTTGAATTCTTATCTTATATGTCTTAGATGTACATGACGAAGCACCATAAAGAGGAAAATTTAGTTAGGGGGAGCAAACCCATATGAAAATATACCTTTTCCATTGATGACAAAGGGGGAGAGATTCATCAGATGCAGAGGACAGAGGCATGGTTTCAGGGGAAGAAACGGTCACATAGATGTAGAGGAAAGAGGCATGGTTCCAGGGGAGAATGGGTGATATGAATTTAGTATTGCATGAAATGATTTCAGTATTACATCAGAGTGTTTCCATCAATGCCAAAGGGGGATATTGTTGATTAAGGTTGGTTGTCATTGATGTCAACCCTTGAAGAAAGTCCAGTGGCACAAAGGTTTGGGTAATGGACTCAAGTTTTCTTGATGTAAATATGACTCATTATTGTCTTTTCATGGTTGATAATAAGTACAAATGGATGAAATCCAAAGTGGTCCCCTTATGGTGAAATCCCTCAAGGGAAGACGCTTTGAGAATTGAGTTATCCTAGAAGTATGGTTAGAGAACCCATTCTTATTTGTGGAATAATGAGATGAAGGTTAGTGAATTTGTCAGTGAAACTATCCTATATGGATATTTCTTGTCATTCCATTTCCAGTGGTATGTGGAATGTCACATAACTCCTCACGGTTAGAGAGTTATTGCCATGAGAAGTTGGAGAACCCAGGGTTGGGTAATGGACCCAAGTTTATTTGATGGATAATGGTATGAGTTTTGATATATTTTCAAGTAATACAATTCTATATGGATGGTACATGTCATTCCATTTTTGGTGGTATGTGGAACGTCACATAACTCCTCACTGTTTGAGAGTTATGGCCTTACGAAGTTGGAGGACCCTCTTATGTCATCTAGAAGCCCCAAAAGGTCAAAGTAGTCAAAGTGGTTTAAGAGATTTTAGAAGGTAAATAATAAAGTGAAGTGATGAGTGTACTATAATTCAAAGTGAATAAAAAATAAATTATTTAAATAATAAATTTAATGGAGAAATTAGAAGTGGGTTAACCCTAAAATAAGGAAAGTGGGCAAAGTGACCTAGAATATGTTTTTAAGGAAGCTACTTGGAGAGTATAAATAAGAGGAAAGGCTCTATTATTTAAGATACACTTGAGAATATTGAATACCTATAGGTTTCTAAGGTAACAAAAGGATATCTGAGCTGAATTTTTGATGGAAGGTGAAGAAAAGAAGGCCGGAATTCAAGGAAGGATAAATTCTTTTGATGATGCTTTCTAAGGTATGTTATTTACAAGTCATTTCACCATTTTCACAATAACGTTTTTTCTAGAATGATTTAGACCATGAAATTTCTATGCCATTGAGGAAACATATCCATGTATCTATGGTAAATATTTCAACTTGTGGGTCGTTGTATTTTTTGAGTTACACTCCATAGAAAATAGGGTTTGTGGCTAGTCTTGAAACTAGTAAAAAACAGGTGTTTCAGATAAAAACATCATAACTTCTTCATAACAGATCCAAATTTAGTATGAAAAATTTTGTTGATTAGAGTATAGTATTTATTATTATTTGTAACAGTTTTAGATTGATTCAAAAAATATTCCGTGTGGGGCACACTCTACAAGGTCACTCTCTAGAATAAGCTAGAATTCAACAAGGTATGTCATTTTTTCTATAACTCCTTTTCTGAGAGGTTCCAAGTAGTGAAACTTGGAGGAATTGCATAAAAAACATTGAAGAACATTTTATATCAGTTTCATATCTTTATTAATTACATATACAAAGTTATGATTATTTCAAGTTAGATTTGTTGACTAATCCAAAACTAGGCATGTGAGACTAAAGAAAAGTTTGATGAAAATGCTAGTCTCTTGTCCTTTAAAGTTAAGGAAAGTTTGCAGATATGTGATCATATACACCAATTCTATTATAGAGTTACACATTATATTTGGATTATGAAATTGATGAGGACTTTTGGTTAAGGAACATGTTGGGTACATGGTTGAGATGAGTAGTTGATGAGTTGGCACATGCATGAGGTGTATAGTTGATGATGTTGGTACATATTGATGAGTAATAGTTGATGAGTAGTTGACACATGATTTGTACATACTTGGTACATGCTTGGATGCACTTGTTTATGCTACATGTTGTTTGGTATAGGTTGGTGCATGGTTGATGCACTTGTTTATGGTACAGGTTGATTAGAGGTTGAGGTACAGTTTGATGCATGGTTGATGCATGGTTTAGGTTTATTGGTACAAGTTTACACTGGTATATCTCACAGTGATAGTGTGACAGTGGTTCCATCATTCTACTTCTACTTTAGAACGGTTTGACAGGGCAATGATAGGTGGTTGTAGCCACCTTTCAGTTGTAGATGAAGAACATAATGGGTTGTAGCCTCCTTCTGGTTGTATCCAGAGAATTGGGGAGTTGGAGCTTCTCTCAGGTTGTAGCCTAAGAAACTAGAGGATTGGATCTTCCTTCCAGTTACATCTAGAAAACAAAGGAAGTTGTTGCTTCCAATGAATGTAATTCTTCAAGACATATAAGAAAAAGCATTATGTGGTTTTATCCCGATTTGGGTTTCCACATAAAAAAATGGTGTACTGTGTATATGTGTGATTGTTCATTTCTTATTGCTCATTATTGGATAATAGTTGTACATTGATATAACACTTGGATTATTTGAATAAAAAGGATTATAATTGATTTATTACTTATTCAGCCCCCCTCTCAGTAATCCAATATCGTCCCCATGAAATGATTGAACATCATGGGGGTGTAGAGGTAAATGAGGGAGCCAAAGGAACTCCACTATCCATGATAATTAAAACTCAGTATAAAATCCTAAGGCCAACTAATAATCAAAGATCACACCAAAGATAATCAAACGACCATTATGCACACAAACAGGATAAAGTGGTTGAAAGGGGCCTCCCTCCCTAAAGTAGGTATGACTCACCCCAAGAGGGGCATGACACTCCTTGATAAATATCAGAGGTAACAAAATTAGTTATAAGGGCCCTCGTGGTCTTAACAACCAGTCGATCATATCCTCCCAGAGAATTAATCCTCCATAAAGTTTGTGTGTTGTTTGACCCTTATATGACCAAGGGTACTTGCAGAATAACCCCTGCAAGTAACCTATGTGGCACCTAAGTCAAGTAAATAAGAAAACACAGTATAACCAATGAATAGGCGAGCAGTCATAAGTCAAGTCCACTATATGGGAAAGGTAGTAAAGCCTGAAACCTTGAAAACACCGCCTCTCACAGAGGTAAGGGCACTAGTAGGATCCCTAGATACGAATAGATCCCTAGAAATATCTCTAACTCTAAGAAGGTATCGGGGGGATATCCCTTCAACCAACCTTGCATGACCTCATTATTAACTCTGGTGTAAGCAGTGAAATTTTTAAATCTGTGAAGTAAAGCAATGCATATAGATTCTTAAGCAAACATAATTTAATCAATAGCTCATACACAGAGAACAAAAAGATTTTATACCGAAAACCCTCAACTGGGAAAACCTTTCTTATATTCATTATTGAATTTCACCATTCACCATACAATATATACAATGTTTTTAGGTATTTCGTAGATACCGAAACCCTAATCCCTTAATCCGGGATTAATTTAGTTAACCGCTAAACATAGAAAAATCTATTGCAAAATCCGCTAACTCCCGGTGCCGAACGCTGCGTGTAACCAAGGGGGGCATACATGCCCCCCTGGTACCCCCCAAGGAAAGTGCCCAGTGCACATGAAACAAAGAACACTACTAGAGGGATCATCAGACGTAGTTGTCAAACCTGATGCGACCACACACAGACATGAAAAGAATATAACACATACCCAACATTCTCCCACTTGTTGTTTTCTTTGCATTCAAGGGTCCAGGGGATTATATAGTCAACAATCCATGGCATAAATTCCCATTTTTAATCTACACCAGGAGAACTTTTCTGTGCTCATAGACTTTGTCAATGAATCTGCAACATTCTTCAAAGTGTCAACCTTTTCCAGCAACACCTTCTTTTCCTCCACCATGTCTCTCACAAAGTGATACTGAACATCAATATGCTTTGTCTTCGAATGATAAGTTAGGTTCTTTTCCAGGAAGATTTTACTCTGACTGTCACAATCTAATCTCACTACTTGTTGTACCAACCCAATACCTAAACAAAATATTTGTAACCATATTGCTTCCTTTCCTGCATGAGTGGCTACCATGTATTCAGCTTATGTAGTTGAGAGTGCCACTACATCCTATCTTTTGCTCATCCAAATGATTGCTCCTCCAAATAGGTTAAACACTACCCACTTGACCCGGATTATTTTCGGCAAGAAATGAGAGCAGAGATATAACATAGAAATATTCAGAGATATTGCAAGAGAGACAACAATATAACAGAGATATAGCGGAAATATAAAAAGAGTCACGGATATACAGTAATACACGATTTCTATTAATGAAATAAATGTATAGAGACTGTAAAAGTACAGAGTGAAAGACTCGCCAGAATGGTGGTAGCTTATCTCTGAGAAGAGATGTGACGGCTACTCGCATCTGTGAGAAGATGGTTACAATGAGGCTTTGAAGGCCCTTTTACAATAAATGGGAATGCCAAAAGTCCTAGACATCCAAAAACCAAACCCTAGGAGATGAAGCGCCAAAAGTCATGTGGGCCCTGTTTGGGTAAGTTGGTGCATCAACTTCCCGGGGTCGTAACTTTTGCATACGATCTCCGTTTTAGGCGTGTGATAGCTCGTTGGAAAGGTATCGTTGAGGAGATTCATTTTGGGGGATAAATAATGCCTTTGGCTATCATTTAGAACCTAGATATCGAAAAACATTCATTTAGGCCCTCAAAATGGCCCCGAAAGTTAAAACCTGCTAAAAATAGTAAATTGCCAAAATTGCCAGAAAGTCATTTTGAGCCATTTGGAAAAGGTGGTTGGTCACCGATATCCACCTAGATCAATCCTCCCTCCTTAGGAAGCAATGGTCTCCATTGCGTTTATTTCTTGGGGGAGAGGGGAAAGTGATTGCTGAATCTGAATCTTGGTGATGTTCTTGCCTTACTGGAGATGTGGCATTGCTTAGCTTGTTGAAGGCTATCATGAACCTTTGGCTGGAAGGTTTGGACCTTTTTAACCAGTTTGGCTATTTTAGATGACTGTGTGCAAAAATAATCTTCGTTATTTGTTGCAACCTTGTCGACCTGCTTCTGTTGGATAGAAGGTGCTTGGGCCGAAGATGTGGTGGCTGCAGTATCCTTCCGTTCACCCTTTGAACAACTTGTGGAGAAGATAAATTTTGTAGTATGAGATACTACCTTGTGACACTGTTTAGGTGGGGCAGTAGTTGGAACTACCTTTGGTATCCTATAGAGATGAACCCCCGGAGTAATAATGACACTACAGGGTCGAGACTCATAGATAGCATGGCGTTTCCACATATATGGCTGGCCCAAGAGCACATCACAGACATCCAGTGGGGAAACATCACATAATACCTCATCCTTGAAGGGTTGGATGCCGTATGAAAATCGACACTGCTGGCTGACACGAAGATCTCGTCCTTGGCGAAGCCACCCAATGCTGTATGGTTGCGGGTGTGGTGTTTTCGACAATCCCAACTGTTTGATGACTTCTGCTGAGATGAGGTTCTTTTGGCTTCCGCTATCAACAATAAAATGCAGTGGGGTCCCCTTCACCCACATCTATGAATTAAAAAGGCGCTCCCCCTCTTTTGGATCTGTTGGTTCTTCTGGTTGAATTGCTGTGGTCGCGACAATAGCAATGGGGTCTGCATCGATGATCTGTCTTTTACCAGTATTTTTAGAATCAAATTCCAAATCAGGGTTCAACTCCTTGTCTTTGATCTCAGCCACCAATGACTGTTTTGAGTGACATTCGTGGGTGTTGTTCCAGGGTCTTTTGTGGAAATCGCACCATTTTCCGGTGTCCTTCTTTGTCTTCCCGTGACCCTTCTTTTCCTGTGGATTGGACTGGTTTTCGGGAGACTGTTTGTTAGGGTTGTCTTTGTCATACTTTGGTTGTTGTGGATTTGCAGACCCAAACTCCCATTTGTTTTGGTGCTTAAATTTCTACTCGATTTTAACAGCATATCGATAGGCAACACCGAGTGATGAGATGTCTAGAAAATCCATTTCAGTTTGGATGTATCTGTGTAGAGCCCCACGGTATTTCAGAACCAAATTTCAATCAGAGTCTTTGATACCCAGCTTGGTGTGCAAGGTATGGAAGCTATTGGTGAACTCTGGAACTGATTGGCCCTTCTCTTGCCGTAGTGTGGTCCATCTCATGTATTGGTCCTCATAGTTGCCAACATGGTAGTACTGTTCCTTTACCGCATCCATGGTCGCTTGAGAGCTTGCTCAAGCAACAGACTGATAGGATCATCTGCTCCATCATTTTTCTTTTCTACCCCATTGAGGGTTTCTTGGGTGTGCAAGAGAAATTTTCCTCAAGAGAGACAAGCTCGAGACCCAACTTGCTATACTCAGACCTCGTCAGGGACATGCACTGAAAAATGATCAAGAGCAGCCTGCTCTGATACCACTGATCTGGATTATTTTCGGCACGAAATGAGAGCGGAGATATAACATAGAAATATTCAGAGATATTGCAAGAGAGACAACAATATAATAGAGATATAGCAGAAATATAAAAGAGTCACAGATATACAGTAATACATGATTTCTATTAATGAAATAAATGTACAGAGACTGTAAAAATACAGAGTGAAAGACTCGCTAGAATGGTGGTAGCTTATCTCTGAGAAGAGATGTGACGGCTACTCACATCCATGAGAAGATGGTTACAATAAACGGGAATGCCAAAATTCCTAGACATCCAAAAACCTAACCCTAGGAGATGAAGCGCCAAAAGTCATGTGGGCCCCGTTTGGGTAAGTTGGTGCATCAACTTCTCGGGGTCGTAACTTTTGCATACGATCTCCGTTTTAGGCGCGTGATAGCTCGTTGGAAAGGTATCGTCGAGGAGATTCATCTTCGGGGATGAATCATTCCTTTATCTATCATTGAGAACCTCGATCTCAAAAAACCTTCATTTAGACCCTCAAAATGACCTCGAAAGTTAAAACCTACTAAAAATAGTAAATTGCCAAAATTGCCAGAAAGTCGTTTTGAGCCATTTGGAAAAGGTGGTTGGCCATCGATATCCACTTGGATAAATCCTCCCTCTTTAGGAAGCAATGGTCTCCATTGTGTTGAGTTCGCGGGGGAGAGGGGAAAGCGATTGCTGAATCTGAATCTTGGTGATCTGCTTGCCTTGTTGGAGATGTGGCGTTGCTTAGCTTGTTGAAGGCTATCACGAACCTTTAGCTGGAAGGTTTGGACCTTTTTAATCAGTTTGGATATTTTAGATGACTGTGTGCAAAAATAATCTTTGTGATTTGTTGCAACCTTGTCGACCTGCTTCTGTTGGATAGAAGGTGCTTGGGCTAAAGATGTGGTGGCTGCAGTATCCTTCTGTTCACCCTTTGAACAGATTGTGGAGAATATAAATTTTGTAGTATGAGATAATACCTTGCGACACTGTTTAGGTGGGGCAGTAGTTGGAACTACCTTTGGTATCCTGTAGAGATGACCCCCCAGAGTAATAATGACACTACGGGGTCGAGACTCATAGATAGCATGGCGTTTCCACATATATGGCTAGCCCAAGAGAGCATCACAGACATCCAGTGGGGAAACATCACATAATACCTCATCCTTGAAGGGTTGGATGCCGTATGACAATCGACACTATTGGCTGACACGAAGATCTCGTCCTTGGCGAAGCCACCCAATGTTGTATGGTTGTGGGTGTGGTGTTGTCGACAATCCCAACTGTTTGACAACCTCTGCTGAGATGAGGTTCTTTTGGCTTCCGCTATCAACAATAAAATGCAGTGGGGTTCCCTTCACCCACATATGTGACTGAAAAAGGTGCTCCCCCTCTTCTGGATCTGTTGGTTCTTCTGGTTGAATTGTTGCGGTCATGACAATAGCAGTGGGGTCTGCATCGATGATCTGTCTTTTACCAGTATTTTCAGAATCAGATTCTGAATCAGGGTTCAGCTCCTTGTTTTTGATCTCGGCCACCAATGACTGTTTTGAGAGACATTCGTCGGTGTTGTGCCAGGGGATTTTCTGGAAATCACACCATTTTTCGGTGTCCTTCTTTGTCTTCCCGTGACCCTTCTTTTCCTATGGCTTGGACTGGTTTTCAGGAGACTGTTTGTTAGGGTTGTCTTTGTCATACTTTGGTTGTTGTGGAGTTGCAGACCCGAACTCCCGTTTGTTCTGGTTCTTAAATTTCTGCTCGATTTTAATAGCATATCGATAGGCAACACTGAGTGATGAGATGTCTAGAAAATCCATTTCAGTTTGGATGTATCTGTGTAGAGCCCCACGGTATTTCAGAACCAAATGTCGTTCAGAGTCTTTGATACCTAGCTTGGTGTGAAAGGTATGGAATATATTGGTGAAATCCAGAACTTATTGGCG
>ML796495.1:306924-327471 GCA_009831015.1 Picea engelmannii | reverse complement strand
GAAGCGCCAAAAGTCATGTGGGCCCCGTTTGGGTAAGTTGGTGCATCAACTTCCCGGGGTCGTAACTTTTGCATACAATCTCCGTTTTAGGTGTGTGATAGCTCGTTGGAAAGGTATCGTCGAGGAGATTCATTTTGGGGGATGAATCATGCCTTCAGCTATAATTAAGAACCTTGATCTCGAAAAACCTTCATTTAGGCCCTCAAAATGGCCCCGAAAGTTAAAACCTGCTAAAAATAGTAAATTGCCAAAATTGCTAGAAAGCCATTTTGAGCCATTTGGAAAAGGTGGTTGGCCACCGATATCAACTTGGATCACCACTTGTAGATATTCTGTGATTCAAATCTCTAGCCCAATATGCATCAACAAATCCATGTATGTCCACCACTCTGTCCAATCCTGGTCTTCCTTGGTAGCACAATCCATAACTAGTAGTGCCACAGAGATACCTGAAGACCCTCTTTACTATTGTCCAATGCTCCTTCCCTTGTTTTGAAATATACCTACTAAAAACTACCACTGCATATGTAATGTTTGGTCTAGTAAAGACCATTGCATACATCAAACTGCCAACTGCACTGGCATACAGAACATGGGGCATGTCCTCTTCTTCTTCCTGTGTCTTGGGGCACTAATTTGCAGATAAATTTACACCTATAGGAATAGGAACCTTGATCGGTTTACTTCCATGCATATTAAACCTCTGCAATATCATATCAACATATTTTCTTTGATTCAACCAGAGTTTCCTTTTTTCATGATCTATTTTAATCTCCATTCCCAAAATGAAGTTAGCAACACCAAGATCCTTCATGTCAAATTTGGAGGATAGCTGCGATTTTATCTCCTCGATAACATCCATGTTATTTCCTACCAACAACATGTCATCAACATACAACACTACATAAATGAAGTGATTAACAACCTGCATGGAATATACACAGTGATCATCCCTACTTCTTACAAATCCCAATCCAAGGATGTATGTGTCAAACTTTTGGTACCACATCCTAGGTGATTGCTTTAGACCATAGAGTGACTTCTTTAGCTTACAAAAGAGATCTTTCTTTCCCTTCACTACAAAGCATTATGGCTGCTATTGCACCTCCTTCATCACCTTGGTGAGCAGAATCAAGGTGATTGCATGCCCAGTTGGGTCTGTTGAGCTAGACAGCTGTAGAGAAAAGAGTTAGAGAAAGAAAAACAAAACTATAACTAAGAATTAGACTAATAGATGCAATAAGAATTAAAATCATGAGCATAGGAAACATAGAACAAAAAGACCCATGTCACCAATATTAGAGGCTGGTCTATTGATGAAATCAAAGCACCAAGAAGAAAGGGGACTATGAGTCCCTTCTTCCTCCAAGGGAAGGTTCTTGGACCCTCACAAGCTTGCTCTCCTTACAACAAAGAAAATGAAAATGGTGGTGAAATAACTCTTTGAAAATCCACTCAATGGAGAGGTGGATTTCTCAATGAAATGGTGCCAATGTGTTCTTGTCAAGGATGGAGTCCTTAAAAAAATCTAGGAAGCATAACATTACTTTGAATTCCTTGAGAAAATGAGGTGCATTCATGGATTTTTATAGCATTGCATTGGGTTATTGTGTAACTTCTTTGTAGTGTGAAAAGAGGCCATTTAGGGCATTATTAGGTCTTTGACCAACCCACCATTCAGGTCCAGCCTGGATTTGGAGGTCAAATCGGATTGGGAGCTGAACCATAAGTGGTTGGGAGGCCGACCACATTCATAAATGCGTCGATTAGCAGGTGCGCGAATTTTTGCGCTATCAGTCGCGCATCGTGCACATATGTGCGCTTTATACGTTCTTGTTCCGTGCATGTGCACGCACACCCAATGTATGCAAAGTGCTCTTCAATTTTTCACTACTTTGTATAGTTTTTTCCCTTTTTTGAATGCTGTGAGATTATTTCAGGGCCATGAATGACTTCATTACTATTTGACGATGCTGAGTTCTTGTAACTATGTGCGGACGAAATTTCAGTGATAACAGATTCCCCCTAATGGGTGAGGTTAGGAGCAGACGTATAGTCAAAATCCATCAATGTTTCTTCTACTGAGATTTTTTTTGTAAGAGAGAGTAATGGTGTGAGTGTCCAGAGCGATCCATTGGAGGGAAAAAGGAACCGGTAGGACCCGACCTTCCATAAGGTGTGTAAAATATAAAACTGTTTACAAACGAGGCGGGCATGCCCCATGCTCGTGTCATGTAACTCTAAAAAAGATGACGAAAGTGTTGATGTAGATAACTACAGCGCCCTCGGGGGCGGTTGTGATAAAGGCAAAAGACAATTCTATAAATAAACATACTCTGAACAGTAGGCCGTGATCGCGGTAATAAGTAGCAGTGATTATGTAGGCATTGATAGCCCAACCAAGTTTAGAGGTCTTCGGCAAATGAGAGAAATAACTGAAATAGTCGCAAAGTAAGACCCACCGTAACATGAGAAAGTGTTGGCATCGAATGTTATGGGGGCCAATGATAGCAGGGAGCAATGGTGTTTCACCCTGTGCCATCCGATATCTTTCATTGAATGGAGAATGAGAATCAAGATATTTTCTCCCTTCTGGAAAATTGTGTTGATGTCGACAAAAGGGGAACGCGACTCCCATAAGCAAAGGGCTTCATGGAATCTACTGAGGTGAGGAAGTGGCAGAGGTACATGGACGAAGTCAATAAGTGGGAAGACTCAAGACTACCTTTGGTTGGAGGATGCATGAGATAAAAAGTGGCCGCAACCGTGTAACAAGGTCAAGTGTTAGGGGGATGACAAGACCGGGGATAAGTTGTGCTAGAGGCGAGACAAAGTGAACAAATGCAGAGGGTAGAGGTAAGTGACTTGTGGGGTACTCTGAAGATATGGACGATGTCGGCAAGGGTAGATGATAAGTAATGCTCCAACCAAGGGTGACATGGGTTGTGTTTGGCCAAAAGGAGGGAAGCAGGTCGCCAAAGGTGACGAAAAAAAGATAATGAAATGACTGGAAATAAAGGCATTTGTACAATAAATAACGAATAATTTTTGGGAGAAATGTACAAATATAGAAACGGGTGCCCCGGTGTGATATGGGTGGCCCATGGAGGGCAAAATTTTCTTGGAAAATTGATGAAGGGTGGGGGCCCCATTGGTGAGTTTTTGTCTGAGGTAGGTGAAATGAAGGTAGGTTCGCAGATGGGAAAACTGATTGTGGATGAAATGGAGGGTTCGTGATACTGCGGAGGTGCAGGTAAAAAAGAGAACCATAAAGAGATAATATGGGAGTCCGTGTGGGACAACTAGAAAAATGAGGAGAAGGAGTATGTGGTTGATTCGCGACATGATGAAAGACTATCGGGACTCCCATCCCTAAAGGGTAATGAAGAACAACATGAGTGTCAAAAGTGTCAAAAGGTGCTATGAATGGGACAACTCATGTGGGTAAGAATGCTACCGGGTAACAGTACTGAAGATGCAAAATGGAGGTGTGGGTACTGCAGAGCCAGGAATGGGGATCCTAGAGGTAAACATCAGAGGGTGTGACTGGAAATGAAAGTGAGATACAAGGGAAAAGACTACATGCCAGTGTTGAGTATATACCTGAAGGGGTTGTGCCGATGGATGATGAGAAAGTACCTGCACACATGAAAACCAAATACCCAAAGTGAACAATATCTGAAGAGAATCAAAGAGATGATCATGTATTTGATAAATGTGACTATGCGTGTGCGTACCTGACCATGATATGAAAAAAAGGTGCCACGGGGACTCTGGATGAAAAGCGACCCAGGGACTGTTGTGATGTAGGCGACAGGATGCTGATCTCTTGGCTGAAGATGAATTGAAAAATGGACACCGTGGGCTCCCGGAATGGTGAGTGGAAGTTGGACAAAAGGCCTATATATAGCTGTAGGGCCCACATTGCCACCTCATTTGTATTTTCTACAATAGTGATCGGACGAGCAGTTTTCAGTGGAGATTTGGAGATTCAGGGAGGACGAGGCAGCCGATTGAGGATCTGCGAGTATCAGGTTAGTGGTCTGATCATCCTGCATAGAAATAGGATTTCAATTTTTGGGCAGGGGCTGTATAGAGGGCCGTATAGAGGTATTTAGGGGGTGTGGGCCCCACATGTGCAGGAGATTCGGTGATAGGTGCGCATACGTGTGCACCTTCCCACTAGATATACACGCATGGGTGTGTGGTAGAGGGGTTTTAAGGCACGCTCGAAGGGTGCACTTGTGAGTTGAATAGGCACGCACCCGTGCGCGCCTGTGGGTCGAACATGCACGCACCTCAGCGCACCTATATGGTGAACAGGCGCGCATAGGGGTGCGCCTGTGAAACAAACAGGTGCGCACAGATGTGCACCTATGTAGTGAATAGGCACGCATGAGTGCGCGCCTATGTAGTGAACAGGCGCACATGTTTGCGCGCCTGTGGGTAACAAAACCGCGCCTAGGAGGCAAGGTTGGGGTGTAAAAAAAAATGAGTTTTTTGATGTTTGGTTGGTTGTTGGAGCTGACAGAGGGCTCTATGTTGTCTGCAGGTGGACGAGGGTGACGATGCCAATGTGGTGGTGAGAGAGAGACTGGGCCCAGTTACGAGATGCCGTGGCCATTGAGGAGCCCGGTGTTCGTGTGACTTTGGCAACCTGTGGGTTGATAAAGTTCTTTGAGTGCTCGTTGATACAGGCACAAGAGTATTTATTACAGTTCCTGATTCACATGTGGAGTCTAGAGCTGCAATGCTTCCTCATGCAAGGAGAGCAGATCCCCTTCACTATAGTGGAGGATGTATATTTTTTGACTGGGCTTCCCTTTCGGGGAATGCCCCTACCGGCAGAGCCGGTGCTGTCGAGGACGACTTTGCTCGCCGATATTGACCGGAGATATTGTTTAGGTCAGAACTTTATGTCCGGGATGGTGGTGAGTATATCGGCTATAGATTCCCTGGCGCATCGTTGTATAACAACAATGATTGTGTGGGCATATGGGTCACTGGCGACCCAATGGATTAGTGGTGGCCAACTACTGGTGCTGGAGAGAGTGTTGGCTGGCGAGCGTTTCTGTTGGGGGATGACACTGCATGCATGGATGGTGGCGCAGTTGGACCACTGTCGGTCCACTGGTGCAGGGGAGTTTGCATTCGGGTCCATCCTAGTGGCCTAGTTTCTAGAGAGGGTGCTGATGTTGCGCCCGAGGATCCTGCTGGAGGTGTCGGGGGCACGAGAGCCACGGTTGAGGCGGTGGTCGACAGTTTTGCTTCGTCATGGTGGTGGCGAAGGTGGCCACTTCTTTTCGGCAGAGGCGACACAGGTATGGCGGCAGATGCCGTAGGTGATACTTCGGTACCCCTATGCTTGGGTGGACTTCCGGGGTGACCGTGACATGGTGCTACCTCCAGGGGAGGTGTTTGACCATCGAGGTATGTTTAGTATTGGTGTGCATGTTTTGGTTTATGTTGCTTTTTGAGATAGCATTCCATATGTATATGATATGGATGTTGATACTATCTGTTGTTTTTGCATGTGCAGATGTGGCACCTCGCATGCACGCGATGGAGATGCAAAGAGCGTCGGCCAGTCAAGAGATGGAGAGATGACTGCAGGGAGAGAGACATCGGCGGGAGGATGCCGCGGGGTGACTAGCTGAGCCAGAGAGGGAAACGAGGAGGCGTCGGTTCAATGACCTTGGTGCGGGGCCATCACATGCTCCTCTGGCGGTGGCCGGAGTGGATTTTGATGATATACACCGTCGTCTAGAGACAGTGTTACACGATGTGTCAGAGGGAATGTGGATGCGCATCCAGGATGAGAGTTTCCTGGAGCAGTGTGTGGGGGTACCGCCACCATGGCGGGCCATAGTGCGACGGGCAGTAGTGCTTTCTGCTATGACAAGTGGACTCCTGCCGCTGGGGCAGGAGGGTCCTGTAGGGGGTAGACCACCACTACCTGAGGTAGGGGGTGGTGGGACACCACCGCCTAAGGGAGGAGCAGGTGGTGGGGTGATAGAGGCACCATGAGTGGTGCATGATGTATATTGTTTGTTGTATATAGGCTGGTGAGCCCATTTTTTGTATCGAGGTGCTGTATTGGCCTGCGGATACATGTATTTTTGTATGTAAATGTTCAGATGGCCTGATGGGCCTTTATATATACATGAGTATACCTTTTTGAGTTCCTAATGTTGTCTACATGTTTTTTGCTGATGTTTTGAGTACGTCCATTCTATATATATGCTGTGACAGGTTTTTATGATATGTTTATGTATGTGTAGCTTGATGTGATATATGCCAGTCTAACACCATGTTAGCTATTTGATCTATTATTTGATTCAATTGTCTGGGAATATGTGTAAATGTAATGGAATCAAAATGTCGAGATAAAATCCTAACCTGCAGGTATTTGCGAAAGAGGCACAGATCGCATACGCGGTACACATTGTTGAGCTGGAGAACGACTAGTTGAGAGTCGAGGAAGATGCTAAGGTGACAAATATGATGATGTTGGGCGTCGACCAGGAGGCCAATGACCACAGTGTATTCGGCTTGGTTGTTGGTTGCTAACCCCAAACATATGCCACTTGAATGGAACATATCATGTGAGGGGGTATAAAGATCCCAAGCAGCCGAAGCGAGATTTTGTGTCCAATGGATGGCGCCGTCGGCGTAACCAATGTTGTAGGTTGGTGGAGGAAGCATCTGTCAATAGCACAAAGGATAGTTTAGACATGAGGGAAGGAGAAAAAAGATTAAAAACACTAGAAAAGAAATAACCTAAAGTAGAATGACTACGTTTAAGCATAAAATTTCTTGAGATACAACCCATTGATGGGTTCCTTGAGAGAGAGGCCTTCGGGGGAGGCTAGGATGTAGGCACCTTTGGTGAGGCAATGTTGGATAATGTAAGGGCCATGCCAAAGTGATTCAAATTTGTCGTGTCGAAAGGTATCATGAGAGATATCATAAGACAAGACGAGGTCACCTTCATGGAATGATCGAAGGTTGACATGGCAATCAAAGGTAGCCTTGGATCATTTTTTAGCTGACTCATTGTTTTGTAAGGAAGATCGACGATCTTCATCCAGAGACTCCAAGTTCAGCAAGCGCTGCTCCATTGGAGCAGTGTCAGGTAATAGCTCAATTGCGGTGCGTAAGGTGGGAATTTCACACTCAATGGGAAGAGTTGCCTCGACTCCATGGACTAAATGGAATGGTGTGAAACCAGTAGTGGTTTTCACCGCCATTCAATAAGCCCATAGCGTAGAAAATAACATATGATGCCAATTGGTTTTATGTTTATTAACCATGCGCTGTAACATGGTCTTGAGGACTATGTTAACTGCCTCGACCTGTCCGTTTGACTGAGGGTAATATGGTGAGGCAAACTCGTGAGAGAAGCCTAACCAAGATGAGATTTCGACGAAGATCTCATTCTCAAAGTGTTTCCCATGGTCAGAAATGAGTTGGAGGGGTACTCCAAAACGGGATATGACGTGGTTAAAGAAAAAACGCACTGCAGTGTCAACGGTGTTGTTGAAAGTGGGCATAGCTTCGACCCATTTGGTGAAGTAATCAATGGAGACAACAATGTATTTGTGACCACTGCTGGAGGGGGGATTACAAGTCATAAAGTCGATGCCCCATTTACAAAAAGGGCCGGTAGTAATGACAGGGTGAAGAAGAGCGGGGGGAGCTCAGGATTTGGTGGCGTAGAGCTGACATTGCTCACATCGTTTCACGGCATGAATGCAATCATGAAACAAGGTAGGCCAAAAGTAACCGGCTCAGATGATCTTTTGAGCAGTGGATATACCCAAAATATTTCCCCCACATGCCCCGCTGTGGCAATCGTTTAAGACTCTGTCGGCCTCATCAATGGTCAGGCATCGATGAAGAATGGTGTTGACGCCCCGCCGATATAGGATGTCTCCGATGAGGAGGTAGCGGGGGGCCTGATGGAGAATACGTCGACGATCATCTCGTGAAAGGTGGTTACCGAACTTTTGAGTTCATAGGTAGATGAGAAGGTCACCATACCAAGGATCATCTGAAGTGATGTAAAAGAGATCTTCGTCTGGAAAGTCGGTATTGACGGGGGTACTGGTGGTATCAGAGGGGAGGGTCGTGACAAGTTCAATGAGAATGAGGGCCTTCTTACTATTAGGTGTTGAGAACTCGAGGTCGTACTCCTGAAGGATAACGATCCATCGAGCAAACTTTCCGTTAACTTGGTGACGGCTGAGTAAGTACTCCATAGGATTGGAATCTGCGACGGCCTTGGTGGTGCGAAGTAGAATGTAATGGCTCAATTTCTAGACTGCGAGGACAACTGCAAGAGAAAGTTTCTCTTCGTGTTTATACTTCAAGGGTGGTCCTGAGAGGTTCTTACTAATGTAATAAATGGCGTGTTCACAATTTTCATCTCCGAGCTGGACGAGGATGCCGACTACTGATACAGCTGATGCTGATATGTAGAGGATGTAGTCGCGATCATAGTCAGGTGCACTAATTAAAGGTGCATTGGAAAGCATAGTTTTAAGATCGTCAAATGACTGTTGGGCATGGTCATCCCAGTGAAAAGGGATGTCGTGACGTAGTAAGAAGAGGAAACCATGTGTGTGTATGGCATAATCGGGGACAAAGCGTCTAAGAAAGTTAGCTTTTCCCTGTAGACTCTGAAGTTGTCGTAAATTTCGGGGAGGTGGAATTTCGGTGATAGCTTGGAATTTGAGGGGGTCTATGGTAATATCGCTTTGGGAAACAATAAAACTGAGGAGGCGCCCTGCGGTGACACAGAACACACACTTGAGAGCATTCAAGCAGATGTTGTACTGACGACACCGTTGAAAAATGATTCGTAAATCATCCAGATGCTGGGTGTGTTTCTTGGATCGAGCTGTGAGGTCGTCCAAGTAGGCGAGGATAATATTAGCCAGATCGTGAAAGATGTATGTCATTTCCCATTGGAAGGTTGTGCTGGCATTTTTTAAGCCGAAAGGCATGACACGATATGAAAAATTACCCCATGGGGTAATGAATGCGGTTTTATACTGATCGGCTGGGTGGATTTGTATTTGGTTATAGCCAGAAAATTCGTCCATAAAGGAGAGAGCCTCGTGGCCGACGCAGTCGTCGATAATTTGATTGATGAAAGGCATTGGAAAGTTTCCTTTGGGACATGCATTATTGAGATTGTGAAAGTCTGTGCAAACAAGGATAGTGCCCTGTTTTTTGTCGACGGGTACAGGGTTGGAAACCCATGAAGTATAAGCGATGGGGTAAATAAACCTGGCAGCGCGTAATTTGTCAATTTTGTCTTTGATAGCCGTGGCTTTGGATGGGTGTAGCAGTCGCTGTTTCTGGCGAACTGGTGTGATGTCAGGATAGGTGTCGATTCGATGCTTGACAATAGAGGGATTGAGGCCAAGCATTTCCATGTATGACCAGGAGAAAATATTCCTATATTCCTGGAAGAGGGCTTTATATGTGGCGATTTCCTAAGGAGTGCAAGCAACTCCAATGATGATTTCTTCAACGATGCCATTTTTAATGGAAATGTCGATTTTGATGGTGGGGGAAATGTTGGCCATATTTCCTTCTTCAAAAGCATCAGGGGTAGGAATGGGATTGTTGAACCAATGGAAAGGCCCTGACGGGATAAAATCTTTGGTTTCAACCGCGTAAATGGGGTTTTGGTTAGGAGGCATGAGGGATTCCTGTGGAGAGAAGAGTGCACGGTGATGTAGCGCATCCCAGGGAGAGTCTGAGTGGTTTATCTCTTCCAGTATTTCCTTGTCACATTGGAAATGATAGGAATACAAGGGGTCTTGAGGAGTGATCTCGATGATAGTGTGGTTTCCCCCTAATGGAGAAGCAGAGGGAGCAATGCTAGGAGATGGTGAGGGTTCACTCGACATAAACCATATATTGAAGTACTGAGGGTCACCCGTGGTGGTTGGGTGGAGAGTGTCCATAGGGGAATGAGCAGGAGAGTTGGGTGGGTTGTGGGGTAAATCCTCAGATACATCATCTAAGAACCATGGAGACATTGGGAGTGCCTCGGGTTCGGGATAAATGACATGAAGATCCTCTAGTAACGAGGTAATGTCAATTATTGCCTTTGCGGGTCAGTGAAGCAGGGCCAATTGATGTTGCCTATATTCAATAATCATAGGACACTGGTATGTAAAGTGAGCTAACGAATCACAAAGAGAGTAAGGGCGTCTCATACATTCATTGACTGAAGTGGTGACATAGCGAATGTCAGTGATATTTGTTGAGGAGGACGTAGCAGGGCTGGGGTTGTTTTGGAAATTTTGGCGTACGGCGGCTAATGTCTGCCGAAAGCGTGGCAGTGCTGGGAAATGATGGGTATAATGGACGTACTCTGAACATATAGAACAAGCGTATTTGGTCCTCAACCCTTTACTACTGGAGGGGTGGGTGGTCGTGGTGGGACTAGTAGTAGGGGCGGGTGTTGTGGGAGTTTGATTGAGGGGGATCAAATTCCGTAATTCAGGTAGTGATGGACAATTGTTGGTTTGGTGGCCCTCTTTCTCACATAGTGCGCAAGGGGGTGGGATGTGTGGAGGAAGTGGAGCGATGGGCTCCTTCTTCTTTCTCCTGCCCCCAGCTGTAGCAGGGGGGCTAGTGAGTGGGGGGGTGGTGGGGGTAAGGATGGGAATCGTCATTGGGATTCCTTCCTGTGGGGGAAGGGATGGTCGAGGGACCATCTCAGGTGAGTGTAAATACCACACTGGGATTTATAACACCATATTAGGTAGTGTGAGCATTGCGGCTACCTGAAAAGCTTCTATACCTGGTGGAGGGTAAAAGAAGGGAATTTGAGTGAGGGGTTGGGGGACTGTCTCCCAAATGGGACTATGCCCCTGAGGGGATGTGGATTCGTGGATTGTTGAGGTCAACAAGTGTGCAGGAGGTTCCAGCGGGAGTGGTTCTGTGACTGTTGGGACGTTAGGAATGAACGAAGCCTCCTGAGGAGGACGAGCATCCTCTGTGTGAGTTCCGTTAGATGAGATGATGCATACTTGATTAGCAGGATGAAGGAGTGGTGGTGCTCCATGGTACATCCCTAACAAGGATGGATATTTAAAAATCCCATGACCCATCTCAACGAGTGGATATGCGTCTTGGTTTGTGTGGATGAGGGGAAGAATGTTATCGAGGTTGGCAGATGGGTTAGGCTCATAATGTGAGACTTAGTCGATGGTCAAGATCTTCCCATTGTGGGGGAACATCATTGTCTGAAAGACGGAAGATGCCACTGCCTTCATAGCATACATGTAGCTACGACCGAACAAGATATTATAATCGAGCGGGGCATCGATAACTTCGATATCAATGAGAATAGTCTTTCCCCCGAGTTCAACGGGGAAATTTTGGAAAATCCCTTCAGGAGAGGATGGTCGTCCATCATAAGCTCGTAATGTGATGGCAGAGGGTACGAGTTCCGGGGAACCAAGTTTCTACCATACTATTTTGGACATAATGCATGTAGATGCACTTTCATTGATGATACATCGATGAACTGTGATGTTCCGTATTTTCACTGGTATTTGAAAAGTGATCAAGGCGGGAAGACGAGGTTCTCCACTATCAAGAGAAAAGGTGATGAGTCGAGTATCTACAGGGTCGACTGCCCCCAAGGTGGAAAGTAGTGATTTCCGCTACATAGGACAAGTCTGGAGGACTTCCAAGACTGACATGGAAGCCGGGGATTGTGCTAAGTCGTCTACCAAACTATAGTTATGAGCTTCCCTAGCCTATGGGTTGTGGACATTCTGACGTAATGGGATGCGAGGGATGCGAAGAGGTGGTTCGGTGGAAGGGCGAGGGATCACCAACGGGGGTCCCGTCGGTGTAGGGGTTGTCTCTGGAGGGATGGAAGGAGACTCAGTGGGTGTATGATACTGACGACTATGCGTTTGCAGAAGGATTTCTTCCTTGTTCGTGAGGATAATTGTACGCTCTGCTGGGTTGTTAGGGTTGGGGTATTGTCCCCCTTGAGGTGGGGGATGCTATGTGTCCTTTCAGGTGTTTATCACACCTTGATGTGGAATAGGATTTTGTAGCACGGTGGGAGGGGGTTGTTTCACGTATTGTTGTGGTGCTTGCTGAGGGATAGGTTGTGTAGGAGAATGGGGAAGACTACCAGAGTCTTTCAACCGTTTGAAATCAGCGATCTGGGGGAAATGATGAGTGTAATGACCGAACTCACCACAAAGGGCACAAGGGAAGATGTTTTTAACATTATTTCACACTTGGCGTTTGTTATTATTTCCCCCTTGGGGGGTTTGGTTCCCTTGGTTCTGGTTGCCCCTAGTGGGTTGGTGCTATGGGGGTTGATTCCCGCCTTGGCCTGGGTTGTTGTTATTCCTGTTTCGTCCTTTCTTCTTGTCATTGTTCGATGGATGAGTTGGGTTGGCTGTATTCAACTGTTCAAAAATTTGGTATTGTTGAGCAGAAAAGGGTTGAACAAAATTTACCCCCGCATGAGGATGTGGGGGAGCCATGGGTTGTGGAGGACCAGGAAATGGGAAGTATGGATTTTGTGGTGGTACCGATCCATAAGGTACATAGGAAGGTGTAGTGCTTGTTGATAAGGGGGTGGGGGGTAATAAGGAGTGCCCCTGTATGCCGACAGGTATTGAGGTGTTCCATACATCGGTGGTGGTTGGGGTTGTGGACCATGGTGTGTGGTGGCACCTATTAGACTGTCTGCTGGGTGAGACATCCCAGGTTTGTCTTGGCCAAATGGCACAGGTTTTGGAAGATCAGGAAGTATCGTGTATAAGTACCCTGATTGTGCATAGATGAGGTCATACTGTTGGGCCTTACTGATGGCTTCCTCTTCGGATTGAGGGAAGGTGGAAGCTACATCCTTTCCAAGGAGAGAGACAAGTGATCTAAGAAACCAGTCGAGACACTGTTGCTTGGTGGTTTCCTCTTTGCATAAACTACGTTGCCTACGCCACTCGTGAATGTGGTCAGTGATGTGTGTGGCTGAGGTTTGTTTGAAATTAGAAAGTAGTTCTAGACCTTTGTCGTGGCGGATGGGTAATTGGAAGAAGGTCAATAATGCTTTGGCCAATGACTCAAAAGTTGCGTGGGACCCTGATTTTTCTTCAACATACCATTTAGCCGATGGGACAGTGAGTGTGCGTTGAAATAATCACAGTCTGATGGAATCATCCATAATGCTGTTGGAAGAGCACCATAGATGAAAGGTCATGACATGGTTAGCAGGGTCATCCGCTGTCTTTCCTTCAAACTTTGGTATGTCTGAAGGTAGTTTGGCTGGCATTGCGGGCCATGTGGGCTCATGCAATATAAGATCATTGGTAAGTTTGGTGAGATCCGGTATGTTGAGAGAGGCCAAATATGGCATCTGCAGTGGGGGGGGAGGGTTAGCTCCGGCCATAGTGTGTTGTGAACCTGACCCGTGAGGGGGGATAGGTGGGTTGGTGCTCCCTCCTTTAGAGGAAGTGGGTCCCCCGCTTCCGTGTAAAGGAGAGCGAGTGAGCGGATGACCTTGGGAAGTTGACCCAAGTAATGTAGAACCAAGCAAAGATGATCCTAAGATAGTAGCACTCACAGGAGTGTGTGAAGGAGGTGTCGATGAGCGGGCATGACCAGATACTCCCCCTAAAATAGGAGGGAGGTTGAGCAAGCGTCGTGAATGACGGGGGTTCTGTGGTTCCCCTATGATGTCAGACTAGCTATGTGAATATGTGCAAAAAGTGGTGAGAGAAATATAGAAACAAGAGCCTTTGCGTTGAATGTTTACACAATATATATATCCAAATCAAACTGTAATCAGATGTGCATCATACATAAAATGAGAAAGAAGCATGTATGTGGGTAAGTGGGTTTTGTCTGCGTGGGGGAATCAAAAGAAAGAAAATGCTCGTGTCCTAGAAGACGTAACGTCCTTCCTCTCAAATAGAACTGGACCTTCCAGTAGTACTCAACAGTGGGGTCTAAAGTCACTGGAAGAGAAACTAGTGAAGGATGAAATAACTGGTTATAATGAGGGGTAAAGGGGGCATATCCCGAAAGAGCTGGTGATATTTCCCAATAGCCCACAATTTCCACCTGGGTAGATGTCCTAAAGTTGGTCACTAGGTACCTCGATCAAAGTGCGGCATTTAGATTTTTGGCCTAAGAAATGGGTCACGGGCTGGATCTCGTCCAAGAGGTGGGTGCCTCAAGGGGGGATGCATAGAACAACCGGACCTCGGCCTTCAACCCTTCACAGGTATATCCCTGCCTTATGGTGATTGGAACACTTGACTTGGAGGATTTTCAGTTCCCTATTTGACAACCTCTATGTTTTGACAATGTGAGAACCTGATAATGGGGAGTTATTTGGATGCCTATCCCCGAAATCCTACCTAGACTAAAAAAATTCTTTTGGCACCTCATGTGGAGGAAAACTTAGTGAGTTTTTAGAAAGATTTTAGATGTAGTTGTTTTGGGAGGTTGGGGGTGCAAACCAACCTCGTTGATTAAAAATGGGAGTGGCTAGTCCTATCAAGAAAAGATGGGTTTTTTTCGGAATCCCTTTTTGGAGGAAACTTACTTAGACCGCCACGTTTCAAGAAGAAGCTATGTGAGTGATAAGTGACTTTTGTGTGTGAGTGAAAGTGTGCCAATTTTTAGTGAATTAGATGTCACCTTGCTGCATGTGGACTTCACTTGGTCCTTACAAGAGTTTGATTACCTAATTAACTAAGTGTCTTTGGTACAACCTTGCGTAATTCAAAATCCCTAGGAAACTAGCATGTGGACATGTGGGTCCATTACTATCCTTTAACTCCCTATTGTGATGTAATCTAAGAAAAGATTGAAACTATCCTAGATTGAACATGTGGGAATGTATGGGCCCATTACCAACCTTTAAACTTCCCTAGTGTTTTGATCTAAGAAAGAAAAATTTCAAATACTATCCTATCTTTGTAGCATGTGGGCATGTATGGGCCTGTTACAATATTACGATTTGTTTGAACAAGAAAACTAAGAGGGGTCCCAAGAAGGGTCGTTGTCCTCTCCTAAAGGTTTTAAACTTTGTTAAGGGAGATGAGATTGTTTCACAATCGTTTTATGATTCTCAAGGTCGCTTGAAGGCACGAGAGAAGAGCATACTAAGTGATTGTAATTCAACTTCTAGTCCCAATGTAAGTTAGATGTGATTAAAAATGTTTTCCACCTTATCTTGTAAGCCAAAACAAGCCATCGATGTAGCCAAAAGCAAAGAAGGGAAATTGATTTTATCCTCCTAAGTGCCTATGTGTGTTTGACTAACCCCTTTATATTATGAGGGGACTAAGTGTGGTGCTTCTTTAAAAACATTCTTGACATAATTTTTAAGAAGGCAAATGGCCTTCCCCACATCCCAACAACTTACAATATGAAATTTTGTTCAGATGCGCGGGCCCTAGTGAAGACATAGGCGCACAGAGCGCAGGCGCACGAACAGAGATGGGTTCAAAAGCGCATGCGCGCATAGAAAGGCTGTCACTTAAGCGCATGTGCGCACGATGCGCGTCTGTGGGGTAGAATACCCACGCACCTATGACAAACGGCTGACAAATAAAAATCTGGATGGATTTCTCTCAATTCTCCTTTGAATTGGATGGTTGGCAGGTCGGCTTAGGTCAATTAGTGCACCTGCAAGTTAAACAAACTAAAAGAAGAGCAAAATAAACCCAAATGAGGTAGGAATTTGATACCTTTCCCCAGTGGAGTCGCCAATCTATTACACCTCCTTCGTCACCTTGGTGAGCAGAATCGAGGTGCTTGCATGCCCAGTTGGGTCTGCTGAGCAAGACAACTGTAGAGAAAAGAGTTAGAGAAATAAAAACAAAACTATAAGTAAGAATTAGACTAATATATGCAATAAGAATTAAAATCATGAGCATAGGAAACAAAGAACAAAAAGACCCATGTCATCAATATTAGAGGTTGGTCTATTGATGAAATCAAAGCACCAAGAAGAAAGGGGACTATGAGTCCCTTCTTCCTCCAAGGGAAGGTTCTTGGACCCTCACAAGCTTGCTCTCCTTACAACAAAGAAAATGAAAATGGTGGTGAAAGAACTCTTTGCAAATCCACTCAATGGAGAGGTGGATTGCTCAATGAAATGGTGCCAATGTGTTCTTGTCAAGGATGGATCCCTTAGAACAATCTAGGCAGCATAACATTACTTTGAATTCCTTGAGAAAATGAGGTGCATTCATGGATTTTTATAGCATTGCATTGGGTTATTGTGTAACTTCTTTGTAGTGTGAAAAGAGGCCATTTAGGGCATTATTAGGTCTTTAACCAGCCCACCATTCGGATCCAGCCTGGATTTGGAGGTCAAATCGGCTTGGGAGCTGAACCATAAGTGGTTGGGAGGCCAACCACATTCATAAATGCACCATTTAGCAGGTGCGTAGATTTTTGCGCTATCAGTCGTGCATCGTGCACATATGCACACTTTATACGTTCCTGTTCCGCGCATGCACCCGCGTGCCTAATGTCTGCAAAGCGCTCTTCAATTTTTCACTACTTTGTATAGTTTTTTCCCTTTTTTGAATGCTGTGAGATTAATTCAGGGCCATGAATGACTTCATTACTGTTTGATGATGTTGAGTTCTTGTAACCATGTGCGGACGAAATTTCAGTGATAAGAACTGCTTCATGTAGATTTCTTCTTTACATCCATCTGTTCCACTTCAAGATCAAAAGCAGCAACAATAGATAAAATAAATCTAATAGAAGTTAACTTAGCAACATGAGAAAAAATCTCACCAAATTCAATTCCCTCTACCTGGGACTAACCTTTTGCTACTAACCGAGCTTTGTATTTATCCACTTTACCTTGTGCATTAAACTTCTTCTTAAACAACCATTTTCTACCAACAAATTTTCTTCCAGTTGGAAACTCAACTATATCCCATGCCTCATTCTTATCCAAGGCATCCATTTCTTCAACCATGGCCTTCTTCCAGAGTTTACTATCCTCTGAATTCACTGCTTCCCTGACAGTTCTGGGATCATAATCAATAATAGATAAAGAAAAATTGGAATGGAAATCAGGTGGACTATACCTTTCTAGTTTCCTTTTATCTCTCACTGATCTCCTCAATACTAGGGTATGAGGTTCTTATTCTTCTTCTTCTTCTTCTTCTGCTTCCTCTTCTTCAGATGATTCATATTTTGCATCATCCAACTCAAGCTCTATTTTCTCAGGTTCATCTTGCGTTGGTAGGAATTCCTATTTGGACACATATTTTACCCCTCTGAAAACAAAATCTCAACTGTAAATATTCTTCTTGGTTTATGGGTTCCAAAGCTTATAACCTTTAACACCATCTTTATAACCAATAAATATACACTTTCCAGCCTTTTTATCCATCTTACTCCTATTTTTGTTTGGAACATGTACATAAGCATCACAACCAAACACTCTAAGATGTTGAAGAGAGGGTTTCTTTGCAGACCATACCTCATGTGGAGTTTTATCATCCAATGTCGATGAAGATGATCGATTGACCAGGTAACATGTTGTACCCACTACCTCTGCCCAGAATTCTTGTCCTAACCCGACACCGCTGAGCATGGTCCTTGCTTTTTCCATCAGTGTCTTGTTCATCCTTTCTGTAACTCCATTTTTTTGAGGAGTGTATGGAGTAGTCTTCTTCCTTGCTATACCACACTTCTTACAAAATTCTTCGAATTCATTTCTACAGAATTCTCCACCATTATCTGTTCTCAATACCTTTATTTTCTTCTCTGACTGATTTTCTACTAGAGGCTTAAACTCTTTAAATTTATCAAATACCTCAGATTTCTTTCTAAGAAAATAAATCCATGTGTTCCTTGAAAAATCATCTATGAATGAAACACAATACACAGATTTACCTAGGGATGGAATAGGAACAGGTCTAGACACATCACTGTGTATCAACTCTAAGATCCCATTTGCTCTTGTAGCACCAAATGGGAATCTTACTTGATTCGGTTTACCATATATGCAATGTTCATAGAAATCAAAATCCAGAGTGCAATTAGACATACCTTCAACCATGCCTTTACTGTGTAGTGCTCGAAGGCCCTTTTCTCCAATATGCCCCAGTCTTTGATGCCACATCATGGTCTTCCCAACCCATTAGTATAAGTTATTCCCAACAACTTGTATAGAGCTCCACACCGAACTCCCCTCATCAACACCATTTCCCCTCGTACCATCTTGCAAGTGTTCTTTCCAAATACAGTATCCACTCCTGCATCATCCAACTTGCCTATAGATATTAGGCTCCTGACAAGTTTTGGAATGTGCAGAACCCTAGGGAGTGTTCTAATCCCTCATCTTTTAGCAACAACTTAATCCTTCCACATCCCAATATTTTTTTTGTCGAGTCATCTCCTAGGAATACATCACCACCATCATATTTTTCATATTCAAAGAACCACTCCCTATGAGGAGTCATATGGTATGATGCACCTGAATCGATCAACCATACATCGTAGTATGCATGTGTACTTATAGATGCTAGGTAAACATCACCTCCTTCTTCAGTGGAGGTTTTTGCCTCTTTGGAAGAGGTACTATCAAATCCCTTTGTTTTTTCAACCTTCTTAGACTTGCAATCTTTCTTATAATGCCTTGTTTTACCACACTTCCAACATTTCCTCAAAGATTTTCCTGGAGACTTAGATCTACCTGTATATTTAGATCTCCCTCCTGAAGGCTTACCAGGATTCCTGTCTTGGGTAGGACCTCTTACAAATAAAGCATCTGTGTTATGACCATCAATGCTTCTCCGCCTCATCTCTACAAATAACAAGGATGAAACTGCATCCTCATACTTCAATTTAGATTGAGTGGTACTACCAATTGCTACAACCCAATTATCCCAAGAGTCTAGAAAAGAGCATAACAAAGTAATACACTTATCTTCTTCTGCAATCGTAATATTAATAGAGACAAGTTGACTTACCAGAGTATTAAAGGCATTTAGATGTTCTGTCACAAAATCTCCATCTTCCATCCTAAGATGATACAACTTCTTTCGAGGAAACAACTTGTTTACTAGAGACTTTGATTGATGCAAATTCCCCAACTTATCGCATAGTTCCTTGGCTGTAGACTTTCCTGAGACATTCAACAACACCAAATCTACCAAGCAAAGTCGAATAGTACTCCTTTCTCTTGTGTCCAACTTCCCCCAATCTTCCTTCGACATACCAGTAGATGGTGTACTGGTAGTTTGTGTACTGGTAGGTTGTGTACCAGTAGCCTGTGTGCTAGTAGACGGTGTACTAGTAGGCTGTGTACCAGGATCCACAACGATCCATTGTTCTTTTTCTATAATAAGGTCCTCCATATTCAGATTCCATAGCTCAAAGTTTTTACCGTTGAACTTATCTATCTTGATTCTAGAAGAGATTTCCATTCCTCTTTTTGCACTCAAATCACAACTGCAAAATCTCCCACTAAACCTAGGTTTATCACAGACCCAAGATAAAATTGATCTATCAAGACTGAGCCAAACCATCAACAACAAAGGCGTCCTTCTGAAGCCAAAAATGAGCTTTGATACCACATGAAAGTTTTAAACCTGTGAAGTAAAGCAATGCATATAGAGTCATAGAAAAATAGAATTTAATCAATGGCTCATACACAGAGTACACAGAGATTTTATACTTAAACCCTCTGTTATCACCCCATAACTTATGGGAATCAACTGATGACTTGGACATTATCTGTATCTAGTGTCTTTATTGACAAATGATTTTTCATTTTGCAAATAATTTGAGAAAAAGGAAAAGAAAAAAGAAAAGGAAAAAAAAAAAAAGAGAAAAGAAAAGTAAAAGAGGGCATAAAAGAATTGAAAAGAAAAGCCCCATGCAATAATAGTAACTTGGCCATACCTTTCAAGCATGGCCAAGTTCTTTTTAAATTTAATGTTGTTAGGTTAGTGAATAAATCTGACCAGACTGTCTAATCCTGGTCAGATAGCCCTTAGGTTAGATTAGTGAATAAATCTGACCAGACTGTCTAATCCTGGTCAAATAGCTCTTAGGTAGAGTAATTTCTTAACCCAACAATTTAATCTGGGTTAATTGTCCTAGGAAGATAGGTTAGCATGTAGGTCAGTTTCTTTATTGTTCAAGTCCATTAAAACCAGCTTGAAACCAAGATTACACCATGTTCCAAATGCTTAAAAATAGTCGTTCAAAGTCCCATGCTGGTGTTCCTTTGTAAAATTGAAGAAAAAACCCATAAAATGGATTTTATCCTAAGTTTTCCCCAAATGAATACGTCATTCGCTCCTGATCTATATTTCTTGCACTTATCAACGGTCCCTATCACGGCACTAAGATCTACGGCTCATGGCGCATTCCGGACCCCCCCGACCATTCTGCTTTTAACCGAGGGTGGGGGGGGGTCCGGAATTGGTAATAACATGGGCGCACATCTAGACAGCCCAGAATAGAGCACTTAAATCAACGGTCTACAATGGATTCCGA
>ML796495.1:296738-306916 GCA_009831015.1 Picea engelmannii | reverse complement strand
CCCCCCCGTTTTTTCTGCTTTTAACTGAGGGGGGGGGTCCAGAATGAGTATTAAAAACCGTTCTAACATCTACAGCCAGGAAACAAACGCACAGATCTATGGCTCACAATGAATTTTGGACCCCCCCTAGTGTTCTGCCTTTAACCAAAGGGGGGGGGTCCAGAATGAATATTCCTTTCGGTGGGCCCCTTGTTACACGTGGTATTGTCTTATTGGTCCATAAGTCCTATCCCCCACATGCTATCTGACAACCCGTCACTCAGGGACGTCATCCTCCACTGAGTCCACTTGTTCCACTTGTTCCCGGGGTCGTGTCACTTCCCATAACTACTGTCAGTCCCTATTGTCAGTACCTAACCCTCTTCACTCATGAACAACCCCTTTTGGCGACTTTTACCTCCAACCACTAGCCTCCACGTCACCCGTTCGTATGCTTTGGTCACCGTCATCTGCCACCTCATCCCAAGTGGCCCGTTGTCCATTTATTACAGGATAACATACCTGTTATCCTGCTGACTTATCTCCCGCGTCCAACCGACCCCGGTTTGAATAAAACTACCGTTATTCCCATTTCATTCATTATTTGTCCATCGCGCCAGGAAACTTACCTATTATTCCTCCATTGTTTTCCTGTCACCTTCATCCACAGTCAGTTGACCCCACTAACATATTGTGTATTGCAGGTACTGTTGCAGAGATGGTGCCAAAACCCAGATCAGTGGAGGGAGAAGAGAATCCTTTCCTTCCTCCTCCTGTCGACCTGGACAAAATCACGTTGGTTGATAAAGATAGATTGATCGCAGATACTATTTGCGACTTCAATTTTTCGGACCTCCAGTCATGGCTACGAGAGGTGTTCTTGGACCAGAGCGACGAAATTGGACTCTGGGAGTCCAATTTTCCGTTTAACTTTTTCCCCCAGATACATCACTTTCCTGAATTGACGCTAAAATTCCAAGCCCACTATATTCCTGACCAGAGGGCCATCGTCTCTTCATCTGGAGACGTCCTCTTCTTCATCACTCCCAAAGACATTGACCAGATGATGCAAATTCCCCGTGCTGAATCTGCGTCCCCTTTAAATTTAGAAATCCTCACTGAGCTATATTAGAAAATGACCTTTCCTCAGAGAGCTCAGATATTCGAGATTTTCCTCCCCACTTCCACTCAATTCCCTTCCACAAATCCCCCTTACCCTTCATCCATGTTCTCCACCAAAGGAAACCAAATCATTTCTTCCGTTTGTGCCCTTCTTGGTTACTATTCTGACCAATGGGTAGATGAGCCCATCCTGGGTTTCCTATCCATTTTCTCAAATGATGAAAAGCCCACAACGCAGTTCAATTACAGCACCTACTTGGCCGACAATATTCACAAACAGTTCGTGAATTTTGGCACAGAGGGGATGTTCAGATATTCTTCTATACTGGCGTACATGTTCATTTACTTTCAAGCCGACAAATTCAGTTTCTCCATGCAGAAGATGGATGCAGATGGAAGGCCCCATCCAGTCACAGCATGGACTTCTCTTCTGAAGCATAACTCCACAGTGTATAGCTTCAAGGTTTTCATTGATCTGTTCTATCACCCGGTGGTAAGCATGATGAGCGGCAGGCCTGAGCCACGAATAAATGAAGAGGTCCAGAGAATTCTACATCTCTCGGACAACGCAAATATAGGAGACTGGTACTTATATCAGAATCACATCGAGATCAGAGTTTTCGGGTGCAAATTGGCACCTTACAAACTACCTAAATATGTGCCGGTAAGGATTTTTGCATTAGAATATATTAGGCAGATAATGAATTCAGATGACATTCATTTTGTTTCCCTGAAGAAAAAGCAGCAATTGAGAATCGAGGGGCAGATTGGTTCTTTCATCTGCAATAGTCGAGGCGCCGGGGAAGAAGCTGACAGAATGTTGAAGGAGATGAAATTCTTTACGAGTTTCACATGGCACTATGATCCATGCGGGATCATTTCGGAAATGAGGGTGAAAAATAAGAATATCCCGTATGCTCATGAGTCCAAACCGGAGATCAAAACATTTGCAAATCAGACAGTGTGGGTGCCTGACACTTTGGCTGAACTGGAACAGCAGGTGCCCTCGACGAGTGTGCCACCCACAACCACACCCCAGGTCCCCAAGGAGAAGAGGCCCTGACAGGAGTCATCTCCTCCTGTAACAGAGGTGTCATCAGAGGAGTTCCAAATGCACACCAAGAGGCCAAAGACAGTCTCAATGCCTGGCGCGACAATAGAACAAGAAGTCTCGCCTACCACAGTAGCTACCACAGGGGTCAAGCCGATCATTCCACCTTTCGGTTCGAGCCAGCATAAGGCAATCACAATAGCAATACCGAAGAAATCCACAGATTCTCCCCTAGATACTCAACCAAGCAAGACTGGGCCCAAGTTGGGCATTTTTGAAAAGTATGAATTGATCAAGAAGAAGAACCAGACCCTCACTAGCAGTACTTATGCACAGTTTCAGAAGCAGTCATCCACAGCTCAACACAGGCTGTTGTCAGCATTTGACACTGAAAACGGTAGGATGCACATGGCCTATCTCTAAGCACAGGTACCAGATCCCAAGGTTATCTCAGACTACAAGAGGGCCACTTTCGAATTCCAAGCGAAAGATGTGCACCCAACAGATCAGATGGATTTGCACAAACAAACAGGGGAGATGGTTTTCCACACATTGCCACATGCTTTAGCCTCGGCAGCTAAATTTCAGGTATCTCTTAATAATGCTCAAACACAGCTTAAGTTGGAAAATATATCATATTTTGCGAAGGACAACATAATTAAGACCTTGGAGGAGCTGGTTTTAAAGATCGGCTATGATCCGTCAAATGTAAAAGCAGCAGAAGAGATGATAAAAAATAAAAATGCTGACATCGCATCCTTAAGAAAACAGTTGAAGCTCCCACCCACAGAGGACTCACAGGCGAAGGAGATAGCAGAGAAAGAAGGTGAGAAGGATGAGATGCTAAAGTTGCTCATGGAGCAAAATTCTCAGCTCAAAGAGATGGAGGCTGAGATGGAAATATTACTGAAAGAGAAAGAGCAGATGAAACCAATGGAAGTCATTCCATTGAGTGTTATTCCTATCTCAGGAGCAAGCACAACAACAGTGACAGCGATACCATCTGCAACACCAGTGTCACTACCAGAAGGAACAACAGACCTGGCCAAGTCCATGGAGAAGATGAACCTGCAAGAGATGGAAATTAGCAGGCTTACAAAAGAAGTGGAGAAACTCCAAGAGCTCAAAGCTTCCTTCCAGACAAGCCTATCTAAAGAAAAGCAGGTAAATGAGCATCTCAGGAAGGAGTTACAGCAGCTTCAAAAGAAAAAAATGGCAGGGAAAACTTTGGCCGAGGTCAAAGAGAATGTATGGACAGACATCACCAAGTCCATAAATGAAATCTGGCCAATGATTCAAATCATGTTTGAACAAAATGAGTTGCTATAGAGGAGAAAACAGGCTATTGAGAAAATCAGAGTGGAACTGGGAGACATGCCCGCACAAGCAAATGAGATCATCAGGTTTCTGAATTCTAATACCAGAGAGGAACTAGAGGAACTAAAGATTGAGGACAAAACAGAGACTATACTTGAAGTAAAAAGGGTTTTAACCAAGAGAAGTCTAATGCTTCAGCTTGAGGAAAAGGTTCAAGTCATGGATCAAGGATTACAGAAGTTCTTCAATAAGATAGACGCTCTCCAAAAGAAAGGCCTACCTGGTCTGAAGGTCATTAATGACAAACTAATGACACTCCTTGATTACAAGAAGAGATTGGCTGAAGTCTCTAAGGACAGTTCCAATTTTGCAGGGATATAAGGGAGCACCACAGGCAAAGCATTCATGGATGCCCTGCAGTTGGATATTAGTATCCAACACGAGATTCGATACATATTCTTCATTAAGCCTATAGTTGCTAAGTATACAGACATGGATGAAGTGTATCAGAGATTACTTAAAGTCACAGTGCCAAGTCATCTCAGATGGGAAGAACTTTGTGATCTACTAGATTAGCAGATGAGCTATCACAATCCAGTCACCTGTCCAGTTAGAAGAGGTTGCGAAGGCACCTCGCCAACGGCCTACCCCAGAATTTCCGCATGCAGTTGTACTGAGTCATCAAGCAATTTTGATTAGTTAAAGTAGTTAGACTAAAAATAGAATGAGCACGTCCTGATCAGTTATGACAGGAACGTTTTTAATTTGAATTATAAATACTTCAACTCTCGAAGTATTGAGGGTTGTTGATTCTCACACCCTATCGCTATCAAATTGTACTATTTTTGAAGAGATCTGCCATTAATAAAGAGGAGGCACTTTTACAGTATTCTTGCGTATGTTCACTGGTGATGTTGATCTTCTAAGTTGAATGTTTTCCTTTCTCTGTTATCATTTTGTTTTCTGGAACTAATCTTTAAGAGTAACGTAATGTTGCAGGATTTATCTTTGATACCCTGTTTCCGATTCTAAAGATTTTAATGTTTATCCTCTGATATCTTCGATTAAGAAATTCTTAACTTCTTGTTAGTTGAAGTTATCTTTCTTATCTTTTCTTCTGTCCATCATTTAAATTACTAAAATATCCAGTGAGTATATTATCTCGCCCTGTGAAAGTCTTCTTTTGGAGTTTCTGGTTGTATCTCATATTTAATTACATACAGACCCCATAGCCCAATGGATGTGTAGATTGTCTCAACCAATTTACAAACTCTTTGACTACAAAACCTACAGTTTCTTTACCTAGCCTAATATCTGAAATAAAAACAAAGCTAAATCATATAGAGAGATCCCTCTCTGAAGCTGGAAGGGCTAGATCCCAGCTTTAAAAGCGGTTGGATAAAGTTACCTTTGTAGATTTCTTCTATTTCAACCTCTAGGAAATTTACCAAGTGCTAACATAATGGCGACTCCACTGGGGACGAACTAAAATTTGACAATTTCGCGTATTCTTTCCCCCACAAGAACGTTTGATTCTGAGAAGAAAGTAATGTTAGAGGTTGATCAAACTTTGTACATATTATTTTCATACTCACAAGATTAAAAAATATATATATAAAAACAAAAAATAGTTCTGGCTTCCAAGAAAATTCACACTCGATCTCATCCCAACCCAGAACTCTCAGTAGTGATAGATAACCCCGAACATTTACTCAGGCGAAAGGTCTCAGCTACAGGCTCAGGGAGTCATACTGCCCTGCATAAGTCTCCTTCCTTTTTCGGAGAACCACATATCTCTCAAAACCTTGATCTTGATCCCTTTCCACAATGAAGCTTGGTTAGAACCCGATCTGAAACTTTTGTGTCTAGGCTCGTCTTTGACCCAACTATGTTGCAACCCCGAACTCTCAAAGTTTTGTCTCCCACGAATAAACTACAAATCACTACCACAGTACCGCCTAGTCCCTCCTCTTCCTCGTCTTCAGTCGCTACCTCTCCGACCATCCAGGTTGTCGCTCCACCTCCTCCACCCATCATGGCAGCTTGATATGCTCCGTTGGTGTTGGCTGCACCACTACATGCCATGCCCCAAGACTACCAAACAAGACTTCCACAGTTCGATCCAACCGGACCTTTAAACACCCAACAACATGTGGACAAAATGAATGATTACTTTGATTTGCAAGAAGTTGACGAAGCAAACGTTCAAATGCGACTGTTTGCCTAGAGTCTGACAGGAGATGTCAAGAAATGGTTCAAAGCCTTACCTTCCGCCTCAGTTCCTGACCTTGTCGCGTTCCAAAGAAGTTTTCTCGACATATGGGAGGTAAAGAAAAACCCTCTCCAAATATTGTCGGCATACGAGAATATAAAAAGAAATCAAGGAGAGACGGTACAAGATTATTGCACCCACTTTAACAACCTTTATAATGCAATCCCAACTGAAATCAAACCTCCACAGGGTTTGACATTGATTAAATTCCCCGATGGATTTGATGATGACATGTCTTACCAATTAAGAGAAAGAAATGATGCCACCCTACAGGACATGCAGAAAAGTGCTATTAGTGTGGAGGCCAATCTGTTGGCTAAAAGGGCCCGTCAAAGGTCAGAAAGGAGAGTCATGATCAAAGAAGAACCTTCCACGTCAAACACTGATTCCAAATGGGATTCTATAGTCAGAAATTTGGAACTATTGTTGGAAAGAGTGAATGTGTCAGACATAAATCTTCCGAGAGACAACACACCTGCACCTCTGATTCTAAACCCCCATTTTAGGAGAAATCCTCCTCAGATTAGACAGAGACATCCTCGGGATCAAAGAGAGCAGAGGGGCCCAGATCAGCAGATTAGACCTCCCCTGCAAGAAAACTACGCTGATGAAGGGGGGGAAGTGAGTGAGGAATTGGAGGACACTCACATCAACCTTATGGGCATTCACGACAATGAGGCCATTTTCCTTACTCAAGAAGAGCAGGAACTCTTTCTGCTAAATCAAACAAAGGTAAGTGAAGAAGTCGAAGATGCGGAAAAAAAGGCCTTTGAGAATGTTATTCTGGAAGTACATCGGCAATACAATCTGCGTAGCAAGAAGACATAAGGGAGTTCGAAGATAGAAGGGACTTCTGTCAAGAAGACGACCGAAACACAGAAGACAGTCGAAACCAAGAAAACCCCTGAACCTTCTACTAAGAAGACTTCTGAGAAAACTTCTAAGAAGACTATTGCCGAGAAGGTTTCTGATAAGAGTAAAGCTGACACTCCTTTTAAGAAAAACATCACTATTCTAAAAAGACCATCACAACCTGATGCTTCACAGGTTAACCCGCCGAGTATATCTGAGCCAAAGAAAATGACGGACAAATCCGAACCTATGAGCCAAGGCAGAGCTTTTACACCCTTTAGCCTTGAAGGGGAATTGGCAAAAATAAAAATTCCCATCCCACTTATAGAGTTGATGAATAGAGACGGGTATCATTCACAGGTAATAAAAGCACTGGCTATTGAACCTGACATAGGAACCAAGGCCTTGAATATTGGGTCAGTGACTCATTCAGACACTGTGAACCTTACTGACGATCATCCCGAACTCCTTTTCGGACATGAAGTAGACGGTCGAGATGATACCGGTGATGTAGCTCCTTTTTACATCAGTTTAAACATACATGACTTGATATTTCATAACGCTATGTTGGACTCAGGTGCCTCACACAATCTGATGCCTAAAGCGGTAATGGAAAAACTGGGACTGGAGGTCACTAGACCATACAAGGATTTACATTCATTCGACTCCAGCAAAGTCAAATGTATTGGTTTGATCAAAGACCTATGAATCACCCTGGTTCAGATACCTTCAAAAAGCATGGTAATGGACGTGGTGGTTGCAGACATCCTGCCCAAATATGGAATGTTGCTATCCCGGTCTTGGGGAGCTAAGTTGAAAGGAACCCTGCATCTGGATATGTCTTACACCACTATCCCAGTGTTCGGACAATAGAGGAGGTTATACAGAGAAACACTAATGAAGTACATGGTCAGTAGTAAGGAAAAACCGCACAACTACCCCCTTTACTCTGCACATTCCGATTTGGATTCGTTCATCTTGTACAATGATAGTGATATGGAAGAGCAAGCTACACAACTGATGGAAGATGTATCTAGTCAAGGTGAAGGTCCAGAAATCGGTGAGGTAGCAAAGATGAAAAATGTAATTAGTGAAGAATTCCCTGCTGATTTTTGGAGTATGGATTTTGATGGAGCTGTGAGTAAAGAAGGAGCAGGAGCTGGAGTCTGTCTACATAATCATCGAAACAGGTATTCTGAAAATCATTCCTACAAATTAAATTTCCAGTGCACTAACAATGTTGTCGAGTATGAAGCTTTAATGCTCGATCTGAAGCTGTTGAAAAAGGTTGGTGCTAAGAATATAATGGTAAGGGGTGACTCTGAATTAATAATCAAGCAAATTAAAGGTGAGTATGTTGCTAAACATCCATGCCTTAGAGCTTACAGGAATGTTGTTCTTGATGCTTTGAAGTGTTTTAATGAGGTTGACTTGCAGGTAATGCCGAGAGGATAGAATATTCTAGCCGACGGATTGGCTACGTCAGCAGCCTCCTGCAAGATTCCTTTCGACCAAACTCGCCCATATACTGTTGAGGTGAAGTGAAGACCGACAGTTCCCGATAATATCAGGTACTGGCAAGTGTTTGGAAATGATGATCAGATAGAGGATTTTCTGCAATGCAAAAACGATTTTGAATGTACAAATATAGATTTAGAAAATGAAGACGAGAATGTAAATAATTCTGAGTTTGAAATAGATAGTGTGAATACTGTAGATTCAGGAGTAGATTCAGTAGATTCAGTAGATTCAGGAGAGTTAGGGGATGAAGAAATGGATGTCGATGTCTTACAATTGAAAAGCAATGTTATACCTAGAGGGCTTTTGCCTTTAGAAGATCTGTTTGACAGTAACGATGTAGCTGAGAAACCAAAAATAGAAGCCCATGGACAAGAGCTAGAGGACTGTAATATAGGAACTGAGGAAAATCCTAGGATGGTCAAACTGTCCAAATCAATACCCCCAGAACAAAAGCTTAAATACAATGAGCTATTCAAAGAATATTCAGATGTTTTTGCCTGGGGCTATGAGGACTTGAAAGCCTATGATACCAGCATCATACAACACATGATTCCCATAAAGGAAGACCAGAAACCATTTAGACAGAAACTTAGGAGGATAAATCCCAAGTTGCTCCCTATTATAGAAAAAGAAATCAAGAAAATGTATGATGCCAAGATCATCATCCCTCTATGTTTCTCTAAGTGGGTTTCTAATGTAGTCCCTACACGGAAGAAAACCGGGGAAATCAAGCTCTGTATTGATTTCCGAAATCTGAACAAAGTATCCCTGAAGGATAATTACCCATTACCGAAAATGGACCACCTCCTGCAAAGGGTGGTCGGGTCCAGTAGGATATCCCTGTTAGATGGTTTCTCAGACTACAACCAGGTCCTAGTTCACCCGGACGATCAAGATAAAACCGCTTTTACCACACCATGGGGCACTTTCATGTACGTGAAGATGCCTTTCGGTCTGATGAATGCAGGAGCCACGTTTCAGAGGGCTATGGATATCGCCTTCGTTGAAGAATCTGGTAAGTTTTATTGTCGTTTATTTAGATGATGTGATTGTGTTTTCCAAATATGATGATGAACACCTGCGACACCTTAGATGAGTTTTCGAGAAATGTAGAAGGTTTGGGATTTCATTAAATCCTAAGAAGTGTCTCTTTGGGTTAGAAGAAGGCAAACTACTGGGACACATCATCTCTAAAGATGGAATCAGAATAGACCCCAGTAGAATCGAGGCCATACTAAAGTTAGAACACCCAAGAAACCTCAAAGAACTACAGTCTTTTATCGGGCAAATTAACTTTCTACGATGATTCATTCCCAATCTGGCCGAACTCCTCCGAAACATTACAAACATTCTTAAAAAGGACGTAAAAATAAAATGGGATTCTAAGTCCAGACAATCCTTCGAACAAGTCAAACGAGCACTCACAGAAGCCCTAGTTTTGATCAGTCCCGATTTCACTAAAGATTTTTATCTCTTTTCTTACTCTTCTGAACATACTATAGTAGCGGTATTACTGTAGAAGAACAGTGAAGGGTATGAACAACCCATAGCTTTCTTCAGCAAAGATCTAAGAGATGCTGCCCTGAACTACAATATCATGGAGAAACAAGCTTTTGCTTTGGTAAAAGCTATAAAAGACTTCAGGGTCTACATTCTCCATTCCCACACCATAGCTTATGTTCCGAACGCGGCAGTAAATGATATTCTAACATAGGACAACCCTGATGGAAGAAGGGGAAAATGGATTGCTGTAATTTTAGAATATGATATAGAGATTAAGCCCACAAAACTAATCAAAGGCCAAGGCCTTGCTAAATTAATGGCTGAATCTAACTTCCAGGCTCTTGACATTAATTTTCTAGATGTTGCAGATGAACAGGGTGATATGGCGACTCCAAACGTTAGAGAGGTATTTCTAAAATCTCCATGGTATGCAGACCTTATATTCGTTTTACAAAATTTACAAGCTCCCCCTGGTTTAACTAAAACTAAAGCTAGATTTTTGAAGTTGAAGGCTTTGAAATTCTGTATTTTGGAAGGAAATTTATATTGGAAAGATCCTGC
>ML796495.1:273215-296688 GCA_009831015.1 Picea engelmannii | reverse complement strand
CAAGCTCCCCCTGGTTTAACTAAAACTAAAGCTAGATTTTTGAAGTTGAAGGCTTTGAAATTCTGTATTTTGGAAGGAAATTTATATTGGAAAGATCCTGCAGGTATTCTTTTAAATTGTTTACTGAAAGATGAAGCTGATAAGGTGTTACACGAGTTTCATGCAGGAGAATGTGGTGGCCATTTCAACTGGAAGGTTACAACCAACAAAATACTCAGAGCTGGCTTTTACTGGCCCACCCTGTTTGCAGATGTACATCAGAAAGTAACAGCATGTCACCAGTGTCAATTGTTTGAAGGAAAAAGGAAAGTCCGTCCTTTACCTCTGAAACCTATATCAATTGATGCCCCTTTCCAGCAATGGGGGCTTGATTTCATTGTAGAAATTCACCCTCCTTCTTCAGGCCAACATAGGTGGATTCTCATGGCCACCGATTATTTCACCAAGTGGATTGAGGCAGTACCAAGCAAGCAACCCACTGACTCAATAATTATCAAATTCCTTGAAAACAATATTTTATCTCGTTTTGGTTGTCCTAGAAAGATTATCACTGACAATGCAGCTGCCTTTCGGTCGAAGAAACTCATAGATTTATGCAACCAGTATCACATTGGTTTGGGGCATTCCATAGCCTACTACCCTCAGGGGAATGGGTTGGTAGAGTCTTCAAACAAAACTTTGGTAAATATCATCAAGAAAACATTGCAGGAAAACAAAAAATCATGGCACGATAAGTTGGTATTTGCTTTATGGGCAGATAGATTGACCACCAAAAGGTCAATTGGCATGTCACCTTACCAGCTGGTCTATGGTACAGGGGTAGTTTTCCCTACTTCTCTAGGAGTCCTTGTCATGAAATTACTTCAAGAGGTGAAAGCTGAGCCAAATTACTCACAGAGAAGAATCAACCAGATGATTCATTTGCAATAGACTAGAGAATAAGTTTTTAACAAAACACAGGTCATCCAAGAAAATATCAAGAAGATCTTTGACAAACAAACCAAGGAAGATGATTTTGAGCTGGGAGATCTGGTTTTGAGATGGGATGCTAGGAATGAGGACAAGGGAAAGCATGGGAAATTTGATAACCTATGGACAAGTTCTTACATGATCCAAGCTTTCAGAGGAAACAATGCTTTCTTGCTAAACAACGTCGATGGGTCAGATCTGCCAGGAGAACCTGTGAATGGAAGAATGATGAAACATTATGTCCCTCCTCAGTAAAAGATTTGAAGGACTCACTCTCCATTGTACATACCAGTTTAATTTTCATTTTTCACTTGCATTTCTGAGTGATAAACATTAGCCAGTCAGTTGAAGCCCGAAGAGAAGGCCCTAAGCTGCTGACCATTTTTTTTTTCAAGTTTTGAGAATAGGATCAATGAAGGCTACTAGGCAGATATGTTCAGAATGACAGGAACCAGGATTCTTGGCACTTAACAGGGCAAGTACCATCCCCAGGTGGAGCTACTGTTATCACCCCATAACTTATGGGAATCAATTGATGACTTGGACATTATCTGTATCTAGTGTCTTTATTGACAAATGATTTTTCATTCTGCAAATAATTTGATAAAAAGGAAAAAGAAAAAAGAAAAGGAAAAAAAAAAAGAAAAAAAGAAAAGAAAAGTAAAACAGGGCATAAAAGAATTGAAAAGAAAAGCCCCATGCAATAATAGTAACTTGGCCATACCTTTCAAGCATGGACAAGTTCTTTTTAAATTTAATGTTGATAGGTTAGTGAATAAATCTGACTAGACTGTCTAATCCTAGTCAGATAGCCCTTAGGTTAGATTAGTGAATAAATCTGACCAGACTGTCTAATCCTGGTCAGATAGCCCTTAGGTAGAGTAATTTCTTAACCCAACAGTTTAATCTGGGTTAATTGTCCTAGGAAGATAGGTTAGCATGTAGGTCAATTGCTTTATTGTTCAAGTCCATTAAAACCAGCTTGAAACCAAGATTACACCATGTTCCAAATGCTTAAAAAATAGTCGTTCAAAGTCCCATGGTGGTGTTCCTTTGTAAAATTGAAGAAAAAACCCATAAAATGGATTTTATCCTAAGTTTTCCCCAAATGCATACGTCATTCTCTCCTGATCTATGTTTCTTGCACTTATCAACGGTCCCTATCACGACGCTAAGATCTACGGCTCACAGCACATTCTGGACCCCCCCGACCATTCTGCTTTTAACCGGGGGGGGGTCTAGAATTGGTAATAACATGGGCGCACATCTAGACGGCCCGGAATAGAGTGCTTAAATCAACGGTCTAAAATGGATTCCGGACCCCCCCCCCGTCCGTTTTGCTTTTAACCGAGGGGGGGGGTCCGGAATGAGTATTAAAAAGTGTTCTAAGATCTGCGGCCAGGAAACAAGCGCGCAGATCTATGACTCACAATGAATTTCAGACCCCCCCTAGTGTTCTGCCTTTAACCAAAGGGGGGGGGGGTCCGGAATGAATATTCCTTTCGGCGGGCCCCTTGTTACATGTGGCATTGTCTTATTGGTCCAGAAGTCCTATGCCCCACATGCTATCTGACAGCTCGTCACTCAGGGACGTCATCCTCCACTGAGTCCACTTGTTCCACTTGTTCCCGGGGTCATGTCACTTCCCATAACTGCTGTCAATCCCTGTTGTCAGTACCTAACCCTCTTCACTCATGAACAACCCCTTTTGGCGACTTTGACCTCCAACCACCAGCCTCCACATCACCCGTCCATATGCTTTGGTCATCGTCATCTGCCACCTCATCCCAAGTGGCCCGTTGTCCATTTATGACAGGATAACATACCTGTTACCCTGCTGACCTATCTCCCACGTCCAACTGACCCCGGTTTGAATAAAACTACCGTTATGCCCATTTCATTCGTTATTTGTCCATTGCGCCAGAAAACTTACCTATTATTCCTCCATTGTTTTCCCGTCGCCTTCATCCACAGTCAGTCGACCCCACTAACATATTGTGTATTACAGGTACTATTGCAGAGATGGCGCCAAAACCCAGATCAATAGAGGGAGAAGAGAATCCTTTCCTTCCTCCTCCTGTCGACCTGGACAAAATCTCGTTGGTTGATAAAGATAGATTGATCGTAGATACTATTTGCGACTTCGATTTTTCAGACCTCCAGTCATGGCTACGAGAGGTGTTCTTGGACCAGAGCAATGAAATTGGACTCTGGGAGTCCAATTTTCCATTGTACCTTTTCCCCCAGATACATCACTTTCCCGAATTCATGCTGAAATGACAAGCCCACTATATTCCCGACCAAAGGGCCATCGTCTCTTCATCTGGAGACGTCCTCTTCTTCATCACTCCCGAAGACATTGACCAGATGATGAAAATTCCCCATGCTGAATATGCGTCCCCTTTCAATTTAGAAATCCTCACTCAGCTATATCAGAAAATGACCTTTCCTTAGAGAGCTCAGATATTCGAGATTTTCCTCCCCACTTCCACTCAATTCCCTTCCACAAATCCCCCTTACCCTTCATCCATGTTCTCCACCAAAGGAAACCAAATCATTTCTTCCCTTTGTGCCCTGCTTGGTTACTATTCTAACCAATGGGTAGATGAGCCCATCCTGGGTTTCCTATCCATTTTCTCAAATGATGAAAAGCCCACAACGCAGTTCAATTACATCACCTTCTTGGCTGACAATATTCACGAACAGTTCATGAATTTTGGCACAGAGGGGATGTTCATATATTCTTCTATACTGGCGTACATGTTCATTTACTTTCAAGCTGAAAAATTCAATTTCTCCATGCAGAAGATGGACGCAGATGGAAGGCCCCAGCCAGTCACAGCATGGACTTCTCTTCTGAAGCATAACTCCATAGAGTATAGATTCAAGGTTTTCATTGATCTGTTCTATCACCCGGTGGTAAGCATGCTAAGCAGCAGGCCTGAGCCACTAATAAATGAAGAGGTCCAGAGAATTCTACATCTCTCGGACAACGCAAAGACAGGAGACTGGCACTTATATCAGAATCACACCAATATTAGAGTTTTCGGGTGCGAATTGGCACCTTACAAACTACCTAAATATGTGTCGGTAAGGATTTTTGCATTAGAATATATTAGGAAGATAATGAATTTAGATGACATTCATTTTGTTTCTCTGAAGAAAAAGCAGCAATTGAGAATCAAGGGGCAGATTGGTTCTTTCATCTGCAATAGTTGAGGCGACGGGGAAGAAGCTGACAAAATGTTCAAGGAGATGAAATTCTTTATGAGTTTCACATGGCACTATGATCCATGCGGGATCATTTCGGAAATGAGGGTGAAAAATAAGAATATCCCGTATGGTCATGAGTCCAAGCTGGAGATCGAAAAATTTGCAAATCAGACAGTGTGGGTGCCTGACATTTTGGCTGAAGTGGAACAGTAGGTGCCCTCGACGAGTGTGCCACCCACTACCACATCCCAGGTCCCCAAGGAGAAGAGGCCCCGACAGGAGTCGTCTCCTCCTGTAACAGAGGTGTCATCAGAGGAGTTCCAAATGCACACCAAGAGGCCAAAGACAGTCTCAACGCCTGGCGCGACAATAGAACAAGAAGTCCCGCCTACCACAGTAGATACCACAGGGGTCAAGCCGGTCATTCCACCTTTCGGTTCGAGCCAACATAAGGAAATCACAACAGCAATACTGAAGAAATCCACAGATTCTCCCCTAGATACTCAACCAAGCAAGACTGGGCCCAAGTTGGGCATTTTTGAAAAGTATGAATTGATCAAGAAGAAGAACCAGACCCTCACTAGCAGTACTTATGCACAGTTTCGGAAGCATTCATCCACAACTCAACACAGGCTGTTGTCAGCATTTGACACTGAAAAGGGTAGGATGCACATGGCCTATCTCCAAGCACAGGTACCGGATCCCAAGGTTATCTCAGACTACAAGAGGGCCACTTTCAAATTCCAAGTGAAAGACGTGCACCCATCAGATCAGATGGATCTTCACAAACAAACAGGGGAGATGGTTTTCCACAGATTGGCACATGCTTCAGCCTCGGTAGCTAAATTTTAGGTATCTCTTAATAATGCTCAAACACAGCTTAGGTTGGAAAAGATATCATCTTTTGTGAAGGACAACAGAATTAAGACCTTCGAGGAGCTGGTTTTAAATATCGGCTATGATCCGTCAAACGTAAAAGCAGCAGAAGAGATGATAAAAAAGAAAAATGCTGACATCGCATCCTTAATAAAACAGCTGACGCTCCTGCCCATTGAGGACTCACAGGCGAAGGAGATAGCAGAGAAAGAAGGTGAGAAGGATGATATGCTAAAGTTGCTCATGGAGAAAAATGCTCAGCTCAAAGAGATGGAGGCTGAGATGGAAAGATTATTAAAAGAGAAAGAGCAGATGAAACCAATGGAAGTCATTCCATTGACAGCTATTCCTATCTCAGGAGAAAGCACAACAACAGTGACAGCGATACCATCTGCAACACCAGTGTCACTACCAGAAGGAACAACAGACCTGGCCAAGTCCATGGAGAAGATGAACCTGCAAGAGACAAAAATTAGCATGCTTACGAAAGAAGTGGAGAAACTCCAAGAGCTCAAACCTTCCTTCCAGACAAGCCTGTCCAAAGAAAAGCAGGTAAATGAGCATCTCAGGAAGGAGTTACAGCAGCTTCAAAAGCAAACAATGGCAGGGAAAACTTTGGGCGAGGTCAAAGAGAATTTATGGACAGACATCACCAAGTCCATAAATGAAATCTGGCCAATGATTCAAATCATGTTTGAACAAAATGAGTTGTTGCAGAGGAACAAACAGGCTGTTGAGAAAATCAGAGTGGAACTGGGAGACATGCCCGCACAAGCAAATGAGATCATCAGGTTTCTGAATTCCAAGACCAGAGAGGAACTAGAGGAACTAAAGATTGAGGACAGAACAAAGACTATACTTGAAGTAAAAAGGGTTTTAACCAAGAGAAGTCTAATGCTTCAACTTGAGGAAAAGGTTCAAGTCATGGATCGAGGAGTATAGAAGTTCTTCAATAAGATAGACACTCTCCAAAAGAAAGGCCTACCTGGTCTGAAGGTCATTAATGAAAAACTAATGACACTCCCTGATTACAAGAAGAGATTGGCTGAAGTGTCTAAGGACAATTCCAAGTTTGCAGGGATACAAGGGAGCATCACAGGCAAAGCATTCATGGATGCCCTGCAGTTGGATATTAGTATCCAACACGAGATTCGATACATAATCTTCATTAAGCCTACATTTTCTAAGTATACATACATGGATGAAGTGTATCAGAGATTACTTAAAGTCACAGTGCCAAGTCATCTCAGATGGGAAGAACTTTGTGATATACTATATTAGTAGATGAGTTGTCACAGTCCAGTCACCTGTCCAGTCAGAAGAGGTTGCGAAGGCACCTCGCCAACGGCCTACCCCAGAATTTCCGCATGCAGTTGTACTGAGTCATCAAGCAGTTTTGATTAGTTAAAGTAGTTAGACTAAAAATAGAATGAGCACGTCCTGATTAGTTACGACAGGAACATTTGTAATTTGAATTATAAATACTTCAACTCTCAAAGTATTGAGGGTTGTTGATTCTCACACCCTATCGCTATCAAATTGTACTATTTTTGAAGAGATCTGCCATTAATAAAGAGGAGGCACTTTTATAGGATTCTTGCGTATGTTCACTGGTGATGTTGATCTTCTAAGTTGAATGTTTTCCTTTCTCTGTTATCATTTTGTTTTCTGGAACTAATCTTTAAGAGTAGCGTAATGTTGCAGGATTTATCTTTGATACCCTGTTTTCGATTCTAAAGATTTTAATGTTTATCCTCTGATATCTTCGATTAAGAAATTCTTAACTGCTTGTTAGTTGAAGCTATCTTTCTTATCTTTTCTTCTGTCCATCATTTAAATTACTAAAAGATCCAGTGAGTATACTATGTCTCCCTGTGAAAGTCTTCTTTTGGCGTTTTTGGTTGTATCTCATATTTAATTACATACAGACCCCATAGGCCAATGGATGTGTAGACTGTCTCAACCAATTTACAAACTCTTTGACTACAAAACCTACATTTTCTTTACCTAGCCTAATATCTGAAATAAAAACAAAGCTAAATAATATAGAGAGATCCCTCTCTGAAGCTGGAAGGGCTAGATCCCAGCTTTAAAAGCGGTTGGATAAAGTTACCTTTGTAGATTTCTTTTGTTTCAACCTCTAGGAAATTTACCAAGTGCTAACACCCTCAACCAGGAAAACCTTTCTTATATTCATTATCGAATTTCACCATTCACCATACAATATATACAATGTTTTTAGGTATTTCGTAGATACCAAAACCCTAATCCCTTAATCCGAGATTAATTTAGTAAACCGCTAAAAATAGCAAAATCCTCTAAAAATAGCAAAAACTACCCAAGAAACAATTTCGTGGCACTGCACGTAACTAGGGGCAGGCATACCTACCCCCCCCCTCCCTGGGACCCCCCTAGGAAATCACCTGATGCACTTGACATAAATAACACTACTAGAGGGATCGTCAGACGCAGTTATCAAACCTGACGTGCCCACACACACACATGAAAAGAATATAACACATACCCAACAAGTGGAGCCTCCTGATATGACTGATTATACAATGGATTTCTCCACTCCCTTAGTTAGACACATATGTTTATTTAATAGCCTTGGATAAGTTTACTCACAAAATTGTATTCAAAGGCACCAAATCCTAAGCTAGTTTATGCACCCTAGAAAATAACATCGTTACTAATCAATTTTAAATTATAGCGTTAATTTTAATGGTTGTGCTAATTCAAAAGGTGTGGTCGTGAAACTAGTGATGTTATGACTTGGAAAGTAAAATAAATATGAATACAATGCAAAGTCCTAACTTCAATTTTCAATGAATGATATGCTTCCTAAAAAATAATGAAATTTTCAATTCAATTCTGCAATTTTGAATAAAAATGCAATCTTTCTTTACATGCACTAAGATAAATGGCAAAGACTCAAAAGATCAAAATGCTAACTAATGTAAAATGCCTACTATTTTTGTATTTTCAATATAAGAAAAATGAAAATGCTTGGACTGAACAACAACTTGATATATAAAGACACTACTGTGTATAGAAAGAAACAACTTAAGTAGGATACCAAGGAGCGAAACACCTAGACCAATGTACAAGGACAATCAAAATGAAAATATGATGAGAAAGGAACCGCCCAAAAATTCAACCAAAGACAGGTTTCATGTCATCCCACAGACACTTAACAGTCACTACAGACACCTAACAAGACTCAACAATCATCAAAACCTACCCAACAACCACCATACCGAAAAAATAATAAAAATAGGTTGATGTACATGACTATTCAAGGGAAAATCACATATGTACGCAACTTGCAGAAGGACAACATGCATATATACATGACTGTCAAGCAAAATCCCTTGTATATGTGTCAAAAACACAACTAGGCTAGGAGAAGGATGAAAGACTCAGACCCAGAGTGAACAAAGGCTATCAAGAAATGATACGACAAGAAACACAATATAAACAAGAGAAATCTAAGGAGAAAAATGCTCCAAACCCCAAGAAAGAAGATTATATCCCCAATATGGTTGCCAATTATGTTACGAGGAAAATATCTCTATGGTTAGGGGAAAACGATAATAGATGGAAATGACTGTAGAAACCAACTTTATTCTCAGGTATTCTATATAAGAAAACATCCTAGCAAGACAAGATAAAAGGCCTACCTCGTTTAGACGTTTGATGAAGTCCATTGTTGAGCCCTTGACCCAAAGCAATATACCTGCAACTAGTCCTCAACAACCAACAAAAGTAAGCATATGGTGATAATATATGATGTTATCACATTCAATAACATAATCCATTAATATTCATAAAAAATACGCCCATGGAATAATAATTCAAATATTTTCAAGATATCAATTGGATGAGAAAAGAGTATTTCTATTAAGATATAATCAGTAGAAGTGAATAAGTTACTGACTTCCATGTCGGCACAATTTGGAACCGAGAAACTAAGTTCCTTCCAGTTGGGCCTCCACCACTTCAATCCTCCACCAAAGGCAAGCTCATGTAAGAGAGAAAATGGAGTTCTCACTCAATAAGGGAAGAGCTTGGGGGTTGAACACTGTGTTCAGACTTAAAGGATAAAGGGATGCAGAGTCAATGTGAAGTGAATAACTCCTCCAAAGTGACTTTCCTCTCAAAGTTGAATTCTTTCTCCTCTTTTCCATAGCTCAGATTTGGCCCATTTATAACCTTCAAGTGGAACTAAAGGGTCGAATCAGAAAGTTTCCAGTATATGGAAGGCTAAGAATCATTGAGCTTCTATCGTGACATGGAAACCCAACACCAGTTTTCATTTCTGGGCACATTTCCTGATGTACGCGGGTTGTAGTGGTGCAACCTGCATATACACATGATGTATAGTAGGCAAGGTGTATATATGTGAAAAAAATGTATTTTTAGCTCTGGGATTTGCAAAAAGGGATGAAAAGTCTACATAGGGAAATGGGAAAAGGCCTTCTATGCAAGATTGCATGGGGTGCGAAAAATGTTATAATAGTCAATTGGATGATTGTGCACATCATATGCATGTACAATTCTAAGCATCCATGTACATGGGATGATAGTCTCCCCTATGTCCAACACAATTACAACAAAGCTCTTCATAGTTCAATCAGACATAGCCCATTTCACGTGGGTCTGGGATTCCAACCCTTGGGACCCATTGATGTTGTACTCCCTCTTGCCATCGCATAGAAAAAATATTCCCTTGATCAATATTCTATTGACAAAGCCACCAGATTCATTGAGCAAATTCAACACATCCACCAACAAGTCCAACATATTTTGTAGAAATCCAATGCTAAGTACAAGTAGTGCCATGATCAACACAAGGTACCACACTAGTTTCAAGTTGGCAACAAAGTATGGTTACATCTACAAAAGGAGTGTCTCACCAGGCCCCATTGGAAGCTTCACCCACTTTTTTATGGGACTTACACTATCACCAAGTTTGTGGGTAGCAATGCTTTTGAGATCAACACTCCACCCTTCCTTGTTTTGCATCCAGTATTCAATGTGGACCTCTTTTGGCCATATTTTCCACCATTATTGGACACTTATGTGATCACAGAATAGATGATACCAACATATCTCAACCCTCATTGCATGGAACAAGCATCCACTTATCAAATCATGGACACACAGGTCAAGGGAACTCGCTAGCAGCGGATCCATCTTTATCGATTTGCTAAGGCTGGGCAACTCCTACACCAAGGAAAGTGGCTTACCCGGGGCCAAATCCAACAAAATTTTCCTCGCCTGATGGGGGAACTCAATGCAATGGAGACCATTACTTCCTAAGGGGGGAGGATTGATCAAGGTGTATATTGGTGGCCACCCACCTATTCCAATAGTCTCCTCTGGCTCCTCATGTCCATTTTTGTTCAACGTGTTCTTCTGTACTGATTTATAATTGTGGGTTCTACACTTATGGGGTTGTTAGAATCCCCACACATCCTCCAAGTGGATACAGGCAGCCCCTCACCCAATCCAACAGGCTGATTTTGTATGTTTTCATGTCAGCACATCTTGTTGTACTTCCAAGGCCGTTTTGGGGCCCTAAACGTTGTTTTTTTGGCTCACCACAATAAAACTATAGACTGAGTCAGAGTTTGATAGTGAAATGTGTATCTCTCTGAAATAACTTTCTAACGGGATATTACGTGCCTAAAAAAAGGTCGTATGCAAAATTTATATCCCGAGGAAGTTGAGGTACCAAATTACACCAACTTATCTATATGGCCCACATGAGTTTTGGTGTTTCACCTTCTAGGGTTAGGTTTTTGGATGTCTAGGGTTTTGGCATTCATGAGTAATATCAAAAAGGCCTATGGAACGTCATTTTAATCCATTTTGATCAGACAGATGCACGTAGCAGCCACATCTCTTCTCATAGATAGATACTACCATTCGAGCAAGTTTCAATTCTGAAGTTTTATAGTTTCAGCCTATTTCATTATTTAATAGAAGATATTGTTCACTGGATATTTATGTTATTCTCCATATCTCTGTGTTTATTGTATTCAATTTGTTAATCAATTCATTCCGCTCCTAAATCCGGATCAACCTACAAAGGAAATTGGGCTTACGTCTTACAAGTATAGGATTCTCAATCATATGAATGCCTCCAGCATGACTTACAGTGGCTGGTGACATGCTCCCAGCATGATTTATAGAGGCTAGTAGCAAATCTCCAACATGACTTGCAGAGGTTGGTGGAAAACCTTCAACATGACTAGCAGAGGTTGGTGGAAAACCTTCAACATGACTAGCAGAGGTTGATGACCAATATCTAACATGACTAGCAGAGGTTGGTGATATAATTCCAGTATGACTTGCAGTGACTGGACCGGTGGTGGCGGTTGGTTGTGACATTTGACCAAGGTTATGGGAAATACTAGTTTTGATAAATTGTAGTCTAGGAAGGGTTTTGGTATACAACATGTCCCTGTCCGACAAGAAAGTATCCTCCTACAAACTGATTCATAAAGGGTTGTAAGGGCATCGTCATCGATGAATCTTCATGTGAAGAGAAATCTACATGACAAGGGTTACTCAGGTGAGGATATATGTTTCCCCCAGATGAAGGAACTCTGTGAAGGGGGTTTACCATACTATAAAACCAACTACCCCCAAATGAAACACCAGAGGAAATATGGAGATCCTCCATGGGAAAAGCATTCATAGGAACCAATATAGCAAAAGAAGGATAGATGGAAGGGATGTTATAAGTAGAATAACCACCCATTTGAGCACTTTCTCCTAGAAAAGTGAATCTAGGATTGGATCCATAAGAAGGGAGATTCGAACCTCCCACTATGAGAGTTGGTTGAGGTATACGACTCCCATCAAATGAAGATGTATAAAAAGGAGTCACCATGCCCTCGTATCCAAAAATAGGATTCATATAAGAATATTAGGGAAAGGATGGAAAGGGTGAAGGCATGTTTGGGATATCAAGAGGAAGATGATTAGAGACCCAATGTATTGACTGAGTATCATGATTTTGTATACGATTATGAAACATGGATGGATTTGTCCCCATGAAATGAGTGAATGTCATGGGGGAGGTAGCGTTAAATGAGGGATTCAAAGGGACTCCACTATCCATAATAATGAAAAATCAGAGTGCAATACAAAATCCTAAGGTCAACTAATGATCAAAGAGCACACCAAAATAAACAAAAGGCCAATATGCACACAAACAGTATAAAGTGGTTGAAAGGGGCCTCCCTCCCTAAAGTAGGTATGCCTTGCCCAATAGGGGCCTGAGAATCCCTGCAAAAGATCAGAGGTATCATAATCAGTTATAAGGTCCCTCATGGGCTTAACAACCAGTCGGTCAAATCCCCCCTATGAGTTAATCCTCCATAAACTTTTTTTTTTTTTTTTCTGACCCTTATCTAACCTAGGGTACCTGCAGAATAATGCCTGCAAGTAACCTATGTGGTACATATGTCAAGAAAATAAGCAACCATGATATAACTGATGTGTAGGGGAACAATCATAAGTTATGTCCACCGTATGGGCAAGGTAACAAATCTTGAAACCTCGAAATCACCACCTCTCACAAACGTAAAGGTACTAGAAAGATCCCCATATACGACTAGATCCTCAGAAATACATCTGATGCTAAGAAGGTATTGGGGGGATATCCCTTCAACCAACTTCAAGTGGCCTCGTGCTTAACTCCAGCGTAAGTGGAGCCTCGTGACATCACCAATTATACAATTTATTTCACCACTCCCTAAGTCAGACACATATGTTGATTTAATATCCTTGGAGAAGTTTACTCACAAAATTCTATTCCAAGGCTCCAAATCCTAAGCTAGTTTATGCACCCTAAAAATAAAATTGTTTCTAATCAATTTTAAATTTATTGTTGTTTCTTTTAGTGGCCTTGATTACTCAAAAAGGTGTGGTAGTGAAATTGATGATGTTATGACTCAGCAAGTAAAATAAATGAATATGAATAAAATGAAAATTCCTAACTTCAATTCCCACAAATGATAATCTTTTCAAAATGCAATTTTCAATTTAATTCTGCAATTCAAAATAAGATGCAATATTTTCATACATGTACTAATATCAACGATAAGAACCCAAAAGATCAAATTCCAATAATGCAAAATGTTTATTATTTTTGTATTTTCAATATAAAAGAATGAAAATGCAAGGACTGAACATCAGCTTGATATAAAGATTCTATTGTATGTAAATAGAGACAAACTAAGTAGAATATCAAGAAGCAAACATCCATCCCAAGATGCAAGGACAATCAATGAAAAGGATGATGAAAAAGGAACTGCCTAAAAATTCAACCAAAGAAAGGTTTCCTATCGCTCTGTAGGCACTTAACAGTCATAACAAATACCTAAGAAGACTCAACAACCATCAAAACTTGCCCAACAAACATCAAACTCTACAACCAAGCATACAAGAATGATATACATGACTATTCAGGAGAAAACCACATATATACGCTTCCTATAGAATGACATCAAGCATATGTATGTGACTGTCAGGAAAAAACCTGCATATGTGTAATGAAACACTGCTAGGTTAAGGATAAGGCTAAGAAACTTAGACTCAAAATGAACAGAGGCTATCAAGCAATCGTACAACAAGAAATTCAATATAAATGAGAGAAATAAAAGGAGAAAAACACTCCAAACCTTGAAAAGAAGATTATATCCCTAGTATGGTCGCCAATTTTGTTACGAGGAAAATTTCTCTATAGCATGGGGTAAACCATAATAGATGAAAATGACTGTGGAAATCAACTATAATCTGAAGTATGCTATATAAACAAAAATGCTAACAAGACAATATAAAGAGCCTACCTCATCTAGACGTTTGATGAAGTCCATTGTTGAGCACTTGCCTCAAAGAAATACACCTACAACGTGTACTCAACAACCAAGATACGCAAGGATATGGTGATAATATATAAAGTTAGCACATTCAGTAGCATAATCCATCAATATTCATAACAAATATGCCCATGGAATAACAATTCAAATATTTTCAAGACATTAATTGGACGAGAAAAGAGTATTTCTATTAAAATGTAATCAGTAGAAGTGTATGAATGACAAACTTATGTGTTGGCACAGTTTGGAACCAAGAAACTAATTCCCGTCCAGCTAGGCCTCCACCACTTCAATCCTCCACCAAAGTTAAGCTCATATAAGCGAGACAATGAGGTCATCAATCAAGTAGGGAAGAGCTTGAGGGTTGAACAATGTGTTCATTCTTAAAAGGATAATGGGATGCAGACTCAATATGAAGTGGATAATTTCTCCAAAGTAACTTTGCTCTCAAATTTGAATTCTTCTCCTCTTTTCCATAGCTTGGATATGGCCCATTTATAGCCTTCAAATGGAACTGAAGGGTCGATTCAAAACGTTTCCAGTATATTGAAGGTCAAGGATCATGGATCTCACGATGTGACATGGAAACCTGACACCATTTTTTTAATTTTGGGCACAAAACCCAATGTACGTGGGTTGTGATGGTGCAAGCTATGTATACGCATGTTGTATAATAGTTAGGTCATTTATATGTGGAAACATATTATTTTTATCTCTGGGAACTACAAAAAGGGACTTCAATTTTGCATAGGGAAATGGAAAAGGTCTTCTGAGCAAATTTGCAAAGGTGAGGAAAATATTTCTATAACATAGACAAAATCCAAATGTCTATAATAAGGTGGTGCATGAAATGTTCAAGGTAAAAAATGGGATATTTGGGGGTTAAATCATCAAGAAAGTACCAAAATAAGATGATGAAAATGGTATACTTATGAGGCTCATTAGTGCACTTGGTTTCCCTACACATTAGCATTCAATCATCTCAATGTAACCATTATTGGCAAACAAAGAGACCATTCAAACAATTCTATACCTAAGATGATTTTTTGAAGGAAATTGTAATCCAATATGATAATGTGTGGGAAAATGACTACTTCGGTCAACTCACTTAAATATGGAAAACATGAACTCTCCATGGCTACTCACTTTAGCACGAGAGGCTAGCTATGCATGTGATAGTTCTTAGTGTCAACAAGCTCCTTGAGATTTATATAGGAAAGATTCATCATGACATCCAATTTAGGTTAAAATGCATTATCCTAAAGACATTTTCATAGCCATCAAGTTGGCTCGACAAATTGAGGCCAAGTTTCTTGTCATCTATCATTCTCCGTACCCTGCTAGTGAAAAAAAGGATTCCATAATATCAACAAATGGTGATACAATTTATTGTGGGGGATTGTGTCACAATGTCAAAATTAGCATGTCTAACTATCAACACTCTGTTGAGAGTGTTGGATTCCCTAGACTCAACAGTAGGGACTAAACCCAATGAAGAGGACTAATTAGACTCTTCCCTATTTGGTATGGAATAATCCTATAGATTATGGTCTGACAACCTTTCAATGAGATTTATATATTATTTAAAGTGCCTTTCTGTTCTATTTATGCTTTTCTCGATGAATGTAAGTTTTTCAAGAAATCAATCCTAATCTGAGAATTTAAAGAAGTTTTCTACCGAAGGGTATCCTTCGGGGATAATAGATGAAATTGATTAATAGCTTTGATATCTCTAAGAAAACATTATATAAAAAAATCCTTACTACTTTATTAACTTCAGGAAATATAAACGTGGAGAGAGAGAGAGAGAGAGAGAGATTCTTCTTTAAAAATATTTTTTTTTGAAAAAGGATAGTAACTAGGAATAGTCCTACAATTATAAATTTGTCTTCCAAGAAATAGTTCTACTGACAAATATATATAACATAATACTTCCAAGAAACATACAATAGTTTGGCATTCATTCCATTAATGTTCACAAAATTAATTCTATAAGTATTACTGTGCTATATAGAAAACCAAAATTGCAAAGGGTAAGGAACTAATAAATAAAGAAACACTGAAATTTATATCTATCAACTTATGCAATCATGCAAGATAACATAGAAAAAATGAAATCCTTACTAGACATGTCTAATAGGATAGTTACTTGCAAAATAACCCGCAATACAAATAACGCACACGATGGTTCCAAAAACCTTCTTGGCTCCTGTGGAGATTTTGAATTAAATCCTTGAAATCTTTCTCCAATTACATTCCAACAAAATTTTCCCAAAAACCAAAGTCCTCCCTTCCTATAGGTTGACCGCTTTATTTATTTTCTTCACAATTTTTCCAAAAATAGTAAATTTAGCAAAAAATGGAAACTGAAGAATTCCTAACTAGAAGTGAGTCAAGATGACTTGTGTGATCTAGGAGTCTTGGGATTCACATGCCCATAAATATATGAATCTTATTGTGATTACATATCATCACATATCTGAATGAAAGGGAACATCTGTTTATCCATCGGGATACTCAAGTTTTCCTTGATTTCCTTATATCGTCAAGTATACCCCTCTATTTTAGGTGTTAACTTCTCAAGTCTATCGACGATATTGATCACTCCAACTGCAAAATTGTATAGATGAACCTTTTCAATTGTAATTATCTTTTTGATCTTTATTTCGTACTCATTGATGGTTCATTTGAAACATGTTGATACCTCTTTAATTGGTTGAAAATCTTCAGGTGATTTGAACGTTGGAAACTAAAGGTTGGTCATTGCTCGATTGATATTCTCCCACATTCTATTACAAGTGGACCATTCTTATATCATTTGATTCCTTATATCCTCAAAAATATCCACCTAATAGTGTGTTTTTGAGTGCATCCTGGATATATTATCATCTGTTAAAATGCCAATGTTGTGGTCTTCTTCTCCTAGGTCCTTCTATAAATCCCCGATGAATTCAACCTAGTTTGAAGCCCTAGAAACCTTTTCACTCCATTGAAGTACTTATTTATTTGTTATATCCGAAAATAGGGTTTCTTCTTGAAATTGCACCACCTTCTTTAAAAAAGTTTCTTGAATTTGAAGGTTCTTATCATGTTCTTTGGGGAGAGCTTTGACATGGTTAGAAGCTCCTATGACTTCATGATAATACTAAACATGATGTTGGAGTGATTTTAATTCCTTACTTGCATATTATATATCCTTTTCTTCTACTATGGCCTTGTCTAATGAAGCATGCAAAATGGTGATTTATGTTGAGACAAACTCACTCATCCAATCTCTCTTTGCATCAAGTATGAATTATTCAAAGGTACATAGTATACCAATGTCCAAAGTGAGTTTTATTTTTATCTGTGTCCTTTTTATGATTGAATTCATCCTTCAATCATATGCGAGAGACTCCAAATTGGAAAATTCATCAACATGTTGGGGTATGGGTTAATCTCCCCAAGACAAAATATTCTTTAAACTCCTAGGAGTATGAAATTGCTCCATCATAGTCTTCTGATTTTTCCCACTTGGTTGAGTTTCTTGAATTTTCTAAATTGTTTGAATTTCTTCAGTTTTCCCAATTGATTGACCTTGTTGCAAAATATGTTCTTTTGAATAGGATTTCTCCTCTTATTTATGTTTCTTCAATGTCTCATCTTCATTGTCTTGAGTATCCTGACCTTCCCTAGTTGATTGGGTCAATTGTAGATCTTGTGGATTTGGAGTCTATTTAGAGTCCTTGGGATTAGGGTCCCCCTTAGTTGGACTGTCGGTATGATACTTATATTGACCATCATCCAATCCTATGGTATTTCATACATGATCATGGGTATCCTCTATAGTTTATCCTTCATTTTATTTTGTATCCTTCTTTTCTGGCAATTATTGGGTAGGAGTTTTAGTGATAGCCAAGATTTCATTAGTTATGGGAATGCTTGCCTTCACTAATTTCTCTTCATCATTTGTTAGATCGACTACATTATTATATTTGGTATTTATCGAAGTCCTTTATTATTCCTTCTCTCTTTGTTACGAGGAAAATATCTCTATGGCTAGGGTAAACCACAATAGATGGAAATGACTGCAGAAATCAACTCTATCCCAACGACATGCTATATAAACCAATATGCAAGTGAGATAAGAAAGAGACCTACCTCATTGAGATATTCGATGAAGTCCATCGTTGAGCACTTTGAACCAAAGCTATATACCTGCAACAAGTTCTCAACAAACAAGAAAAGTAAGAATATGGTGGTAATATAAAAGGTTAGCACATTAGATAGCATAATCCATAAATAAACATGACAAATACGCCCATGGAATAATAATTCAATATATTTGCAAGATATCAATTGGAAGGGAAAAGAGTATTTCTATTAATAAATGATAAGCATAAGTGAAAATGTTACAGACTTTCATTTCGTCACAGTTCAAAACCGAGAAACTAAGTTCCTTCCAGCTGGGTCTCCACCACTTCAATCCTCCACCAAAGGAAATCTCATAAGAGAGAAACAATGAGGTTATCAATCAATAAGGGAAGATGTTGGGGTTGAACACTGTGTTCAGACGTAAATGAGAAAGGGATGCAAACTCAATATGAAGTAAACAATTTCTCCAGAGTAACTTTTCTCTCAAAGTTGAATTATTTCTCCTTTTCCATAGCTCGGATTGGCCCATTTATAGCCTTCAAAATGGAACTGAAGGGTTGAGTCGGAACATTTCCAGTATATGGAAGGCAAGGGATCAGAGATCTCCTTTCATGACATGGAAAACTGACATTTAATTTTCATTTTTTTGAAAAAAACTCGATGTATGCATGTTGTTGGCACAGGGGCAGACCCAGGGTGTTGGCCCTTGGTTATGAAAGGAAACGAAGAACAAGGAAGAAAAGGTAAAAAATGAACTTTGCGGGAGACACAGTAATTGTCTGTTGGCAGCCATATTAATCTCTATTTTTACAATATGCCTACACAGGGTTTTTAAATTCTCGTCACTCGTCACAATCTTTTTCATTAAACAATGCTTGTTACTTGTCGCTTTCTACGTGCCTGCTTTTCGATTTTGTTTTCATGACTGTGAGCATGAAAACTCACAGTTGGAATTCATGTTTGATTTCATCAAAGGGTTAATGTTCATATGGTTTATCATCGATTTGTCTTATTTTGTTATGAACATGGTTGTTTCCATGGTATAACCCCTTGGTCTCGAACACACCTTGGTTACATATGTATTAAACCACCACCCATTTAGCATTCGACTAATGTTAATGGGGTTTTAATTTATAAAATATTTGATTCAATTGTTTAGTTGACATATTGATTTTGTGATCAAATCGTGCATATGCATACGATTGTTATCAATTGTTATGATATTTGTGTGTACCATTATGCCAAGGTTTCATTCCTATAATAGCAAGGTATGATGTTTTTGCATGGCCTCGATCTACACGACTTTTCTCACACACATAGCAATTAACACTCCTGCCTACCATTTTGAGTCATCTTTGCATTACATTGGGGAAGTTGGGGGCAATGGCTCTGTTCTTTTTCTGTCAAACCCTATCGTTGAATCCCTTGTCAATTCATTACTATTAGCCATGGCCCCTGTGGTCAGAATTGAGCCCAACGGTGTCTAGACATTGTTATCGTTTGATAATTCCCGAGAAGACTTAGAGAAGAATGGTTTGCGTGTCTCTGTTGAAAATTTCGAGGGTTTTAATTTAACAGTTGCTCAAGAATTCACACTAACATTTGATGGTTGCAGAGCCAAAATAAGAGATGTCTAGCTTGAGTTAAATGAAGATTTTATTAGCCAAGCCACCAGTCTGCCAGCTGTGGGACAAAAGTGGTTTAAAAACTCAAAGGTTGAACAGGTTCCCTGGTCATTGTTGTTCACCTCAAGGAGGATTACCATCTACGACTTAGGTATGCTCGTTTCATCTCTAAAACCTAGATGGAACGATCTGTTAGCTATTTTCAAACAGTTTGTTACCTGTGAGGGGAGATATGGTTTGGTTTTCTTATATCACTTGCGGTTGCTCATGAGTTTTATCCATTTCCCTCTGAACATGCCCTATTTTCTCCTTCGAAGTCTATACAAAATGGAAAAGAGTTTTAAAAGGCATAAATCTGATTCTATCCTGTTCCACCATTGTTTGATCAAGATTATTATTGTACATCAGTTGAAGTTAAACAATGATTGTTGGGATGCCTTCTTGTTAAGGAATGGTTTTGTTAGTAGTGAAATAGGATAGGTTGACAAGTTTGTCGTCAAAGAAACCCTCGTCGAGCCTACCATCCCTCCTCCTTCGCTCTTTCCCTGTGATCCTATTTCTAATGTGCAACCCTCAGCCTATCCTGACACTACCCAACCCGACAATCTACCAGATTCGTATCCCAAAGGTGGTGTTAAGTCTGTTAAAAAGTATGCAAAGAAAAAGTGTAAAGGAAATGTTGATATCAATTATAAGAGTAAAAGAGCCACTCATTGGGTTTCACGATGTGCCTGAAATAAACCTAAGCCCTGTGCAGAACAAAACGCAATTGTGTTAAGTGAAGATTCTGATTCAGAAATTGAAAGATTTTTAACTGAAGAATATCCATATTCGTATGGACTTTGCTCTGGTAAACCCTATGATTATGTTACAAACCTCCCACCGTGTCTTAAAGATAATCCCAATTTCCCTGGAATCAAACTCAGTAGTGAACCTATAGGTCAAATGGAAAATCCCCCACCTGTTAATACCATCACTGATAATACACAGTCTATTCAGCCGCAATGTAATGAATGTCAAGCATGGATCAATAGGTATTATAGAGACGTGCCTTTACTTCAGTCTCGACTAAAATATTTGGAAGACCAGGTGAATTTGATAACAAAAGAGAATGGAAGACTTCAAACCGTAGCTCAAACTAAAGATAAACAACAAAAAACCATAAGGTCTGTTGTTTTTAAGAATGTGGAAGCAGCGACTGCCATTGTAAATTCAAAAATTGCTTGATTAAGTCGAATCCCTTAATCTGAGGTATGATGTTTAAAAATAAGTTTAGGATGATTTTATCTTTATTTTAATTAGAATACATGATTTGTTTGCATAGATTACCTCTAGTCTGTTTTGATTGATTCAATAAAATACGATTCTAGTTATAATTATAACTAGCTACAGAATCGTGAGATTCTGTAGCTAGTTACTAGAATTCAAATTTCTTGTTTTTATAACCAAAAATGCAATCTGAAATCTTTTATTCTTATGTCTTTTCAGGAACCTACGATTTCTATAGGAGATTTGAACTACTGGTGGAATCCCTTAGCATGCTATCTTTATGTTGTTTTAGAATAGGCTGTTAGTTTTGATATCAAGTAGAATCTGGGAGGTTGCATCCCCCACTTTTTTTGGAACAAATCAGATGATTTCCACAGGAAACATTTTGATCCTGTGACCTTTATAAATGTATTGTTTTGTAAACTAAAAACCATCACTGCCTGGGAGTAAAAACTATGGATTTATGATTGACAGACTTGAATGGAAATTGATATTTGCACAGCTTTAGCTTCGATATATTGTATTTTTATTCAAGTTATGGTCATTTTGATTTGTAATTAAATTGTGACTACTTTAGATATCATGGTTTATTACAGATTGGTGTGATGAAATTTATATGATGTCTGTGTTTTATGTCCCTTATATTATATACAACAATTACTCTGTTCAAATTTGATGATTAAAAGATTAATCTTCTTTATTCAATGAGCAATTATATACATTTTTTTACAACCAGATTTATCTCAATGTGACCATTTGTAAAATCATAAAATTGTTGTCAATACTTCTCTTATATGTTCTGTCATTAGCATTCAATCACTTCTGCTTCATCAGTACACAGGACGAATAGGAGATGCAATTACAGGTCAGTTTGCTAGTTTTATTTTATTAGTTTAATTAATATAAAAAATTCATGTAATCTAAACACATTTTACTATTCATCTCTGTTTTCAATTAGACATTTTCTATTTCATTTCTCGTTTACAAACATTATTAAAAATAAATCAAAAAGACTGAACGATAGTTTTGTTGTCGTTAAATAAATCAATTCATATTCGATTTTTCGCAGATTTAGATTAAAATTTGCATTCTGTAAATGTTATACATATATCAGAGATATAATCATTTAGATATATTGTACATATAATAAGTAGAGCTATTTTGTAAATATTAGTTAGCAAACTGTAATTATATATTAGATTTGGATATAGTTTCCAGCGAGTGTTTTTCATTAAATTATTTTATCTTCTTTAGTTTTTTATTTCACTTTCTTAGGACTTAGATCAGCCAACGGAGCTGCTAAACCCATCGGAGTGGATTAATCCAAATGGATTGGGTTAAGTATACAACCCCAGACCAAATTCACTCCTCCAGTTGGTGAGCGATCATTTTCGCCCGTCAACAAATGGTTCTAGAAGGAGGGCCTGAAAATTATTAATGGCACGAGGTGGTCGTAAGAATCCTCCACCACCTACCCACTCACCTATAGTGACTAGAAGTCATTCAAACGACAACATTGTCCCTCAAACAACAACCACATCAAACGACGATCTACGGATCACAGTTGAACCAGTAACCCCAAATCCTATGGGTGGTGACATACAAGAGATTGTTCGTCAATCTATCATAAGAACACACAGTGCCTTCACCCGTTTAAGACAACCAAACCGACCTTTGAACCAACCATTAGACTTCTCTGATATTAGAGAAAAACGTGGAGTCACTGACCTTACTTTAAACCCTACAGATCCAATCCTCACTCCTGCAGCAGGAGGACCTGGTATACCACCATCACTACCTCCTTCATCTCCTTCTTCTTTTGGAGAAGAGTCTTCTGAAAAAAGCAGTTCCTCATCCCAGCCTTCGACACCACCCACACCTATGGCCAACCAGAACAATCCCACCAGGCCCTGGCTTGACCAATATGAAGTGGCCATACTTAGGCCTCAACATCCCTTACCCAAACACCTGGAGAAATGGCTCCCTAAATTTGACCCGGACTCTAAACAGATCGCCGAAGATCACATCAAAAAGTTTATGTTATCCATTAGAATCCATAGTTTCGAGCACGAAGACATAGTCTGTAGATTTTTTCCCTACACCTTTGAGGGAAATGCCTCTACCTGGTACTTTTCCCAACAACACCACACCATCGTGTCATGGGAGAAGTTTGAATCCTATTTTCTTGAGAAGTTTGGAGATGACAAGTCTCCAGAAGTTCTAGTCATGGAGCTTTCTAGTTTAAGAATGAACCCCAAAGAGAATATCAAAGACTTTAATCAAAGGTTCTTAACACTAAAGAATCGAATCCCTACGGATTTGATGTCTGCCGAGAATCTTATCATAGATGTAGCACCCATCCATAAGATGCTAAGCAAATAATCATTTATTCAAACACATACACAATAACAACTTCGTTTTAACATTATTCCATTTTCATTTACACAATTATTCTACATTTGCTCAATGATAAATCTAATAACATGATGA
>ML796495.1:235478-266150 GCA_009831015.1 Picea engelmannii | reverse complement strand
AAATATGTCTAGAGGTACACATCTCAATGTCTAACCAAGTCTAACTGACTCCAAACAATGCTAAACTTTGAATTATTAATATTAGCAAACAACAATGTTCTAACTACCTAAGGTCAAAATATGGGACATTACAATAGCATATTATACGAAATCCTTACATCAAAGCATAGCCATTTGGGTAAAGAGATCTAAGAAATCCATGTTGTTAGAAGCCTTTGAAGAAGCTAGTCAGATTGAGGAAGACATCCTCAGCTTAAAAGACACTACTAGCAACGAAATAGAGACTAGTTCATCTTCCAAAAAGAAAATCGAAATCCTCCCTAGACCTTCCCAAAACAAAGCCCAATTGGAAAGCTCAGATTTAGAAAACTTACAGAAATTCGTTCAAACACTATCCAATCAAGTTATAGATTTGAAAAGGACGGCTGAAGAAGCTTCTTCAAGAAAAGGGCCTTACAAACCCCCATTTAGGAAGCCTTTTCCCACCAATCGACCTAATTCAAATACTGAAGGCCTAAATCTAGAAAGCCTGCAATTCGCTATTCAAACGATTCTAGAAGCATAGGATAAATTGATGCCTCTTGAGATCCCTGAGGAAGTAGCTGAACAAGAGATAGTAGAAGAAGATGAATCCTCTCCGAACATTTTTGGACATTTCTTGGATAGTATTTTTCAAGATAATTTCAAAACAATGCATCCTTACAATACTAGGAGTAAGACAACAAACAAGTCTTCTTCTGAAATCACTATGACTTTGCCCCCAAATAAGTCTAAATCAACTGAGACTAAACATAATTATGTTAACCCAATCTTAGATTATGATTTGGTTGAATATCTAAAGAATCTAAGGGATAATATTTCTGTTTATGAATTATTAAAATTCACTTTTCTTCTAGAGAAAATGCTACAGAATATTGCAGAGAACAACAAAAATGGAAATCCAAGCAGTAAAAAAGGTTTTCAAAACAACCCCAAAGTTCCTTAGAAGGCCTCTGCCAAGACTAATTATGATTCTCATGAGAAAAGAGACATTCCTGTAAATAATGTAACAAATTTAGATAAATTAGTTTTACAGGCCGTGAGTAAAAAGAAACAAGCTTCCACCATTAGTACTCGCAGAAATGTCCCTCCATTTTTGTTAACTTTTGAAATATTCAATAGGAACATGCACAACTGTATGGTAGATTCAAGAGCGTCATCTAACGTAGTACCATGGTCTGTGTGTCAGAAGATTAATGCTAAAGTTCAATCATCCACCTTGAATATCATCCATCTTGATCGAACTAGTGTTAAAGTTATAGGCGAATTGAGAAATGTTCTTATAAGATTTTCATCTAACCCTAAAGTTCATCAAGTGATTGATATTATTGTTGTAGATATCCCAGAAGTTTATGGTTTGTTTTTAAGCAGAGACTGGTCAGAACATCTACACAACTATTTCGCGACGGATTGATCCCATTTGTGGTTGCCCGAGAATGGAAAGCCCAACAAAATCAAGGTAAATCGTGAACGTTATCTAAAGTTCACAGTGACATATTTAAATGATCCTAATGAGCCATTTACACCTTCTGCCGATTCACCCGAAATACAAGGGATGGATACCTTTTTCGACAATTTCATGGCCGAAACTTCTGCTATCACTAACCCAGAACAACAGTCTGAAATTTTGACATATATGCAGCCAACAACTTCTACCCAATGGTCACATGCACCCGACAAAAATCAAATATGGTCTCTTTACTTTGAAGGGTCAAAATCCAAGGAAGGAGTTGGTGCAGGCTGCGTGATTATTGATCCAGCAGGTAACAAAACCATGATTGCATGTAGGTTAGAGTTTGAATGTACAAACAACACAACAGAACATGAGGCTTTATTGCAAGGCCTCGGGAAAGTGTTAGATATGAAAGTTCAAAATTTGACTGTCTTTGGTGATTCAGAAATTGTGGTTAGACAGGTAAAAAATTCTATCCACTGTTTATCTCCGCACCTTAAAAGCTACCAATCTGAGGTATGGAATTTGATGAATAAGTTTTCTGCATTTAACATAAATTCTATTCCTAGATTGAATAATTCGGAAGCCGACTTGTTAGCTAATGTAGCTTCGAAACTTTTCCCTGCAGAAGGCTTATCCCCGAATGCATTCTCCATTGAACTGTTGTTCAGACCATCCGTCCCTGACAACATCAAAAATTGGAGAGTCTTCGATGATGATCAACAAATTATAAGTTTCCTGCATATGGAAGAAACTTTCCAGGGTGCAGTAATCGATGAAGGTACTCATGAAAAAAAATTTCATGACTTTACGGTAATACCAGATCCAAGATCTCTTGAATCTTCATCAAACATGGTAAATTCTATCCCGAAATCTGTAGTTAGATTAGAAAATTTTTATGATCTTCACGACAAGTTCAAAAAATCAGTGAACTGTAAAACAAATGGTTCCTCTTTAACGCATGAAAAAGTAAACTTGGGAACTAAAGATAACCCACGGTGCATTAATTTAGGGGTAGGATGTTCTGAACAAGAAAAAGTAGTGTTTATTAAATTGTTTAAGGAATTCAAATATGTTTTTTCTTGGACTTACGGCGACCTAAAAACCTTTGATCCTAACATCATACAACACATTATTCCTATGAAACCCCAAACCCAACCTTTTCAACAAAAGTGAAGGAAAATGCATCCAAAACACGAACCAACTGTCAAGAAGGAATTAAATAAACTCCTGAACGCTAAGATACTCTTCCCAGTTAGGCACACGCAATGGGTCTCTAATCTTGTCCCTGTCCGGAAGAAGAGTGGTGAAATCCGACTATGTGTCAATTTTTGAAATCTTAATCGAGTGTCTGATAAAGAAAACTACCCTGTCCCATCTATGGAACAGATCCTTCAACGGGTATCTGGTTCTGAAAGATTATCCTTATTGGATGGTTTTTCAGGGTATAACCAAGTATTGATGTCCCCTCCAAACCAACTTAAAACCACCTTCTGCACTCCATGGGGCACCTACGTTTATAGGAAGATGCCCTTTGGACTCATAAATGCTGGTGCCACTTTCCATAAAGCGATGGACATCGCTTTCCGATGCTTAATCAATCAATCCATCGTAGTTTACATAGATGATGTTACTGTCTTCTTGAAAAATAAAGAAGATCATCTAGCTCATTTAAGATCCGTTCTACAGCGATGTCGTAAGTACAACATTTCTTTGAATCCTAAAAAATCTATCTTCGCAGTAGAACAAGGTAATCTCTTAGGATTTATTGTATCAAGCGAAGGGATGATTATCGGCCCTGAAATAACTCAAGTCATTTCGAAACTTCCCCCTCCCTTATCAAAAAAGTCTATGCAATCTTTCTTAGGTCAGATAAATTTTGTCAGGAGATTCGTCCCCAGCTTTTCATAAATGGTGAGACCACTACAAAACCTAATAAAAAAGGACGTACAATACCATTGGGGACCTTTAGAAAACCAGTCTTTTAATTCAATAAAAAAAGGCCATAATAGACGCTCCTTCTCTAATGATCCCTAATTTTTCGCAAGACTTCACTCTCTACACATTCGCTTCTGACCGCTCTTACGCCACTGTCCTAACTCAAAAGAACATTGAAAACAATGAAGTCCCAATTTCCTTTATGAGCTCAGCCTTCAAAGGGGCAGAACTTAATTACTCAGCAGTAGATCAACAAGCCTATGTTGTTTTTAAAGCAGTAAAGCACTTCCAATCTTATCTTTTGAAATCTAGGATGAAAATCATTGTCCCTTACCTGGCTGTCAGAAATCTATTTGTACAAAAAGAACTAGGAGAAAAAAGGGAAAATTGGGTCACATCCTTGCAAGAGTATGAAATAGAAATCACCCCAACACAAATAGTGAGAGGTCAAGGGTTATGCAAGTTAGTCGCTGACTCAGCTGCAAGACAGCAAGAGGAAAATGATATGTCGAATCCAGGATAGCACTACCAAAATTTAATCTGCTGTGCACAAAACCCTGTTAGTCCCTGGTATGATGATATAAAATTTTGTCTTGAACATGGGTTAGCCCCCCATCACCCGTATCCCACAAAAAGAAGAGTGCTAAGATTAAAATCTTCTTCCTTTCAGCTGATTAATGGTATTCTGTTTTGTCAAAATTTTGATGGAGTACTAATGCGTTGTCTTGAGAAAGATGAAGCAGAAAAGGTCTTATTGGAATTGCACGCAGGAGAAGCTGGTGGGAATTTTGGTAGAGATACCACTACCCATAAAGTATTAAGAGCAAGTTACTACTGGCCCACACTTTTTAAAGATGCTCATGCTTTGTGTCACAAGTGTGTAATTTGTCAGAAAGCATCTGAACAGATATAGAAACCAGCCTTCCCTCTGCAACCTGTTTCAGTAGACTCCCCTTTTCAGCAGTGGGGTCTAGATATTATAGGTCCAATTAATCCTCCATCCTAATAGCAACATAATTTTATCATAATAGCCACAGACTACTTCACCAGGTGGTTCGAAGCTGCCCCATTAAAAGCTATAAATACCAGTCAGGTAATAGATTTTTTGAATTAAAATATTATTACTCGTTTTGGTATCCCTGAATGCCTGGTATTTGATAACGCTTCCTATTTTTCGTCTCTTGAGATGAGTGATTTCTCTCTAGAAAAAGGAATTAAACTAAAATATTCTACCAGTTATTACCCTCAAGGCAATGGATTGGCAGAATCAACTAATAAAAATCTGATCAAAATTATCAAGAGAACGGTCTCTGAAAACCATAAAAATTGGCATAATGCACTGTTAAACGCAATCTGGGCTGATAGAATGACTCCAAAAACTATTGTGGGTAAGTCACCCTTCTTTCTCTTTTACGGCAGAGAGACAATTCTGCCACCACATATTCTCCTTCCCTCTCTACAGCTATCGCAGAAAATACAAGAAGAGGACTGTCCCCCTTTGGAGAATCGAATTAACGCTTTGTTAAAATTAGAAGAAGTGAGAGCTCAAGAGAAATGAAAATTGGATCAACATGAACTCGTTGTTAAAAGATGGTTTGATTCCAATTCTTCCTCTGACAGAAATTTTGAGGTAGGTGACCTTGTTCTAAAATGGGACAAACTACACGAGGGAAAATGAGAGCATACAAAGTTTCAGAACTTGTGGTTAGGACCATTCTTGATTGTTGAGAAATTGGGTCCCAGATCCTTCCGATTACAGAATTTAGAGGGACAACCATATGCCTATCTGGTAAATGGCCAAGCTCTAAAAAGGTATTTCACCTGATGACACTCCCATGTACACTGTGTAAATATTTTTTTTTTGCTTGCTTTTTGTTTTTCTTTGCTATTTTTCTTTGATTCTTCCCTTATGCTTACTAGTTTTTATTTTGAGATACACATACCTGCACCATGAACTGTTTCAGACAAAGAGAACAAAAAAATTTCCCCTCTAAAATGACTACTAAAGATTGTTAAAACATCAATTATGATATTTTTCTGAAGTTTGCAGCCATGTTAAAGAAAGCTTGGTGTTTGAAAAGCGTTTCTTGATTTCAATCTGTAACTGAATATTTTCACGATCATCCATAAAAATTTCTTCTTATGTTGTCCCTATTCCTTAAGAGAACAACTCAGAGATGTCTCCCCGCCTTCGAAGGTCGGTTTATAAACAAACTATCTCTAGACCTTAATGAAGGATAGTTAAAAAAAATTATTCAAGGTCTATAATTATTAAAATATGTCCAAAATTCGGATTTTCAGCGTTACCCCGCTCTATTAAATATCTTTAAAATTAAATAAATCTTCAAAGAGTTGTGGGAAGTGCTTGTAAACCTACCGGGATACTGAACAGGTCTGCTGGCAGTGGGTAAATGCATGAATGATGCCAAGATAACTTCGTCGGAGTACTGAACAGGCTCGCTAGCAGCGAAGCAATGTCAGGTATATGAAAATTCTCAGATATGGAATCTTTTGACCTTAAATTTCCTTCATTCTGATCTAGAACTTCTTGGCAGGATACATATATTGGAGTGGGTTAAATGGCATCCTTGTCGAGGCTATGGACGCCTGCTGGCAGCAGCGGCTTTGTCAACAGTATTGAAGATTTTAACCTTAACATCATGACTCTCTTTTGTTGATATTGTCATCAGTTTTCATCTTTTAAAATAACAAAGAAATCTGAAACTGCAATTTTTTATGAATGATAATGATGTTCAAACAGTTTCTTAGTTGTTTTCGAGTTGAAGTTTTTCTGATTATCCTAATCTGGACTCGTTCGTTTGGAAGAGATAACTGCTTCTACCAGTGTGTCGCCATTTTTGGTAGCCATATTAATCTCTATTTTTACAAGTTGCCTACACATGGTTTTTAAATTCTCGTCACTCGTCACAATCTTTTTCATTAAACAACGCTTGTTACTCGTCGCTTTCTATGTGCCTGCTTTTCGATTTTGTTTTCATGACTGTGAGCATGAAAACTCATAGCTGGAATTCATGTTTGATTTCATCAAAGGGTTAATGTTCATATGGTTTATCGTCGATTTGTCTTATTTTGTTATGAACATGGTTGTTTCCATGGTATAACCCCTTGGTCTCGAACACACCTTGGTTACATATGTATTAAACCACCACCCATTTAGCATTCGACTAATGTTAATGGGATTTTAATTTATAAAATATTTGATTCAATTTTTTATTTGACATATTGATTTTGTGATCAAATCGTGCATATGCATACGATTGTTATCAACTGTTATGATCTTTGTGTGTACCATTATGCTGAGGTGTCATTCCTAGTACAACGTGGTATAATGTTTTTGCATGGCCTCGATCTACACAAAGTTTCTCACACAGATAGCAATTAACACTCCCGCCTACCTTTTTGAGCCGTCTTTGCATTACGTTGGGGAAGCTCGGGGCAATGGCTCTGTTCTTGTTCTGTCAAACCCTATTGTTGAATCCCTTGTCGATTCCTTGCTGTTAGCCATTGACCCTGTGGTAAAAATTGAGCCCAACAATGTCCAGACATTGTTATCGTTTGATAATTCACAAGAAGACTTATAGAGGAATGGTTGGCGTGTCTTTGTTGAAAAGTTAGAGGGTTTTAATTTAACAATTGCTCAAGAATTTGTGCTAACATTCGATGGTTGCAGAGATAAAATAGGAGATATCTAGCTTGAGTTAAACAAATATTTTATTAGCCAAGCCACCGGTCTGCCAGCCGTGGGACAAAAATGGTTTAAAAACTCAAAGGTTGAAGAGGTTCCCTGGTCATTGTTGTTCACCTCAAGGAGGATTACCAACTACGACCGAGGTATGCCCATTTCAGCTCTAAAACCTAGATGGCACGATCTGTTAGCTATTGTCAAACATTTCGTTACCTGTGAGGGAAGATATGGTTTGGTTTTCTTATATCAATTGCGATTTCTCATGAGTTTTATCGATTTCCCCATGAACATGCCCTATTTTCTCCTTCGAAGTCTATACAAAATGGAAAAGTGTTTTAAAAGGCAGAAATCTGATTCTAGCATGTTCCACCATTGTTTGATCAAGATTATTAGTGTACATTAGTTGAAGTTAAATGATGATTGTTGGGATGCCTTCCTGTTAATGAATGGTTTTGTTAGTAGTGAAATAGGACAGGTTGACAAGTCTATCGTCACAGAAACCCTCATAGAGCCTACCATCCCTCCTCCTTCACTCTTTCCCTATGATCCTATTTCTAATGTGGAACCCTCGACCTATCCTGACACTACCCAACCCGACACTCTACAAGATTCGTATCCCAAAGGTGGTGTTAAGTCTGTTAAAAAGTCTGCAAAGAAAAAGTGTAAAGACAATGTTGATATCAATTATAAGAGTAAAAGAGCCACTCATTTGGTTTCACGATGTGCCTGAAATAAACCTAAGCCTTGTGCAGACCAAAACGCAATTGTGTTAATCAAAGATTCTGATTCAGAAATTGAAATATTTTTAACTAAAGAATATCCATATTCGTATGGACTTTGCTCTAGTAAACCCTATGATTATGTTACAAACCTCCCACCATGTCTTTAAGATAATCCCAATTTCCCTGAAATCAAACTCAGTAGTGAACCTACAGGTCAAATGGAAAATTCCCCACCTGTTAATACCATCACTGATAATACACAGTCTATTCAGCCGCAATGTAATGAATGTCAAGCATGGATCGATAGGTATTACAGAGACATGCCTTTACTTCAGTCTCGGCTAAAATATTTGGAAGACTAGGTGAATTTTCTAACGAAAGAGAATGGCAGACTTCAAACCGTAGCTCAAACTAAAGATAAACGACAAAAAACCACATGGTCTTTTGTTTTTAAGAATGTGGAAACAACAACTGCCATTGTAAATTCAAAAACTGCTTGATTAAGTCAAATCCCTTAATCTGAGGTATGATGTTTAAAAATAAGTTTAGGATGATTTTATCTTTCTTTTAATTAGAATACATGATTTCTTTGCACAGATTACCTCTATTCTGTTTTGATTGATTCAATAAAATACGATTCTAGTTATAATTATAACTAGCTACAGAATCGTGAGATTCTGTATCTAGTTACTAGAATTTGAATTTCTTGTTTTTATAACCAAAAATGCAATCTGAAATATTTTATTCTTATGTCTTTTCAGGAACCTATGATTTCTACAAGAGATTTGAACCACTGGTGGCATCCCTCAGCATGCTATCTTTATGTTGTTTTAGAATAGGTTGTTAGTTTTGATATCAAGTAGAATTTGGGAGGTTGCATCCCCCACTTTTTTTGGAACAAATCAGATGATTTCCACAGGAAACGTTTTGATCCTGTGACCTTTATAAATGTATTGTTTTGTAAACTAAAAACCATTGTTTCCTAGGAGTAAAAACTATGGATTTATGATTGACAGACTTGAATGGAAATTGATATTTTCACAGCTTTAGCTTCGGTATATCGTATTTTTATTCAAGTTATGGTCATTTTGATTTGTAATTAAATTGTGACTACTTTAGATATCATGGTTTATTACAGATTGGTGTGATGAAATTTATATTATGTCCATGTTTTATGTCCCTTATATTATATACATCAATTACTCTGTTCAAATTTGATGATTAAAAGATTAATCTTCTTTATTCAATGAACAATTATATACAAATTTTTACAGCCAGATTTATCTCAATCTGACCATTTGTAAAATCATAAAATTGTTGTCAATACTTCTCTTATATGTTCTGTCATTAGCATTCAATCACTTCTGCTTCACGTTTACGAGAAGCGTTTGTAAGATTTGTTGCAGTTTACCCCATAGAACAACGAAATTGGATATTGTACACAGGACGAATAGGAGATGCGATTACAGGTCAATTTGCTAGTTTTATTTTATTAGTTTAATTAATATAAAAATTTCCTGTAATCTAAAGACATTTTATTGTTCATCTCTGTTTTCATTTAGACAGTTTCTATTTCATTTCTTGTTTACAAACATTATAAAAAATAAATCAAAAAGACTGAACGATAGTTTTGTTGTTGTTAAATAAATCAATTCATATTTGATTTTTCGCAGATTTAGATTAAAATTTGCATTCTATAAATGTTATAAATATATCAAAGATATAATCATTTCGATATATTGTACATATAATAAGTAGAGCTATTTTTTAAATATTATTTAGCAAACTGTAAGTATATATTAGATTTGTATATAGTTTTCAGCGAGTGTTTTTCATTAAGTTATTTTATCTTCTTTAGTTTTGTCTTTCACTTTCTTAGGACTTAGATCGGCCAACGGAGCCACTAAACTCGTCGGAGTGGATTAATCCAAATGTCTTGGGTTAAGTAGACAACCCCGGACCAGATTCACTCCTCCAGTTGGCGAGCGGTCATTTTCGCCCGTCAACACTGTCACTGGGTCGAAGTGAGAAAAATAGTAGAAAAGATGGAGTGAAGTGTGGAAAAGAAAGTCGTTGGATGAGGAGATCGAGGATGATAAATCAGCAAGGAATATGGACCAAGGATGACTCAATAAGTGGAAAAATCTACCATTGGATGCTTTGGAGCACCGCACAAGAAGGAAGGAAAGAAAGGCTGGCGAAGTCCAGAAAACGTGGATCAAGTTGACCTAGGGTCTTAAGACACCTAGGGTTTTTGTAATTAGGGTTTTGACACCTAGGTTTTGGCCTAAGGTTGTCAGTGAGGTATTGTAATGTATAAATAAATGTTAAGAGGACCTGGGTTGGGGGGGTATGATATTGTTATTGATTTATATCTATTGTTGTGGTGAGAGGTCATTGTATTGAGAGAGAGAGAGAAGTGTTGAAGCCTTATGGTATTGTAAGATCTTCATCTAGGTGCAAAGATCAGATCTTGTAGTTGGGTGCGCAGGAGGGGGGAGAGAAACACAGAAGGAGAGAGAGGATCTGTTGGCCAAGAGTGCAGATCATAACTATAAGATTTATCTTAATATATCATAAGCACAGTTATGTGGACGTAGCCCTAGAGAGACAGTGAACCACGTACATCTTGTGTTGTGTGAGTGATTAATGCTTTGATCTCTTCCATTATTATACTGTTATTTGCATTACTGTGTTAGATCAAGATCTATAGTTGGGCAGAGTACATTTTGCTGGTAAATGATATATGAATACCATGATTGTTGTTATACAAGATCCCCTTGATGTTTCCCTAGTTGTAGACATCTTTGTCCTACAACCCCCTCATCGTTGCTTTGGGTGAGACTACATCTGCTTCGCAGGTGTTTCCGAAAGGGCCAGTAGCTAGGTCTTGTTGGTGCGCTCTTGGAGTGAACCCTGGGTCTTCCCCTGTGCCAACAAATGGTTCCATTTCCTAGACATGAATCTTTTTAAGAGAATGTTAAGGTGGTTCCCATCGAAGACAGAGATTCAGAAGTGGATAGAGGATCAAGAGAAGGACTTCGTTGAAGCCCAGAACAAGAACCATAAACTGAGTATTGAATATTGGCTACAAAGATACATCTTCACTGACATTCATGAGATCTCCTTTGGAGGAATCCATCAGGAGCTACACGAGTGGTTGGCTAGGTTAGTTGACACACAATTTGAGATCATATCTAAACCTCCTATGGTTTGGACACCGACATTGATCTAGAAGGTCAAGAGAATTGACAACGTTGTATCCAGAGCAGTAGATCATTCATTTGATAGTACCATTGGAGGGTATATCACCGAGTTTGATGTTGACAGAACATAATCAAATAGCCAAGACAAGAGATACTTTTTCAAAGGACCCAGAGGAAAAAAAAATCACTTTATGTAGCTAAGAATCAAGATGATCTTGCATGAAAACCACATCTTGAGGATAAAGTAGATTGGTTGAACCAAAAAATTCTAATGTTCAAGATCTCAGACAACAATAGTGACACAGAAGCAGGACATACGCACAGTGTAAAAGTATTTTGAGGGGTTCACCTTGAGAAATTTTTTAAGCAAAACTATGAAGAAGAGGGTTTCTACAATGGAGAAGAGGTAGATCTAACTAACAAAGAGCATCCAGAGCCCACAAGAACAGAAGAAGGGGAATCTGAAGAACTGCGCCAAAGAGAGCCAGAAAACTCAAGAACTGCATGGACTAATAAAGTAAGTAATGTTAATCCTCCTGTTGTCCCAATAGTACTTAGCAGTCAGAGTAGTCAGAACCACCAGAATCTTCAGAGTACTATTACTATTAGCCCAACATATACTCAGACAAGAAGCCTAGTCAGCTCTATGGCAGATGAAATGAGACTCCCTATCTTTAGAGGAGATGGATCTGAAGATCCAGATCAACATTGGTTCCTGTGTGAAGCTATATGAAACATTAAAAGTATCACTGATGAAGCCATCAAGAGAACCCAGTTCGACACTACTCTAAGGGACTGCACACTAAGCTGGTACATGAAACTTGTCTAAGGGCTAGCATAGCCTAAGCCCTTGAATGAGATCAAGAATGCATTGATTGCAGAGTATAAGAAACCTAAGTGAGAGTCACAATGTATTAAAAACTAAAAGAGATTAAAAAAAGGGTAGTAGAACCTGTTTGGGAGTTCGTCCAGAGATTCAAGACCCTAACAGGCCGATTAACTTTTCAAATCCCCAATGAACAGAAAAAAGAATGGTTCATCGTTGTGTTGTTACCACACATAAGAGTCCCTCTGATGTAGTAGAATATTGCATCACAAGAATAATCTTTGGAGATTGTCATGAATCTTGAATCAACACCGATGGGAGAATCTAGCTCAGGCATCAGCTAGATCATGAGCCATCTAACTAGTTTATCTTTATAGGTTGAGGATATGAAGAAAGATAAGGGAAAATACAAAAGGGAATATATTTGGTGTGTAAGATGCAAATCTAAAGGCCATGATAAGGAACACTATCCCTTATTTCATGAGTACTTGGCCTCAGGGGCATCGAGCCCCTTGAAGCAAGTTAACCTACCCTGGTGCGATGTAGGCAAAAGTAGGCATCACCCAGGCGAGTGCTACTACATGCAGAAGTATGTTCAGACACCCACAAACTTGTATTATACATTCTCTAAATCAGTGGGGCACGATGATCGATATTGTAGAGCTTATGATCTCATGCATGAAAGGTCGAGAGACATATACAAGATTCAAGTTGAAGTATAACAAGAAGGAAACACTCCGCAGTACAACTATCTGGGGAGAGGAAACTTCAATTCTTGAAGTGGATACAGAGGATGAAGACGAGGAGGAGGTATGGGCCAAGAATGAGGAAAAATAATCTATTACAACTGCGCGTAGCTAGGACATTTAGCAAGGGATTGTCAGAATCCTTGTACAACCTGTAGTTATTTTAACTCCTTCGAGCATGTCATAGAGGAATTCCCTGTGCTATTGGCTAAACTTCAGGAAAGACGAGGACCTTAGTAGAACCCACAAGTACAACTGATATATGTTGAACCTCGTGGAGCAGACCCTAGAGTCGTTGTTATCACTTGAGGAGGCGCTGCTACAGGAGAAGACAGAGCAGGCCAAGGAAAGATTGAAAATGACCACGGAGTCAGGAAAGCTACAGAAAAGACCCCAATTTCTGATGCTAAGAATGAAAGACAGATATTCGAGGAGGAAAGAAAAGAGTTCAAAATAGGTCAAGGATATTCATCAAAGAGACAACCAAAAATTAGAGAATATGGCATGCCTCAGGCGTTTGATGTGTCTGCATCGCCAATAGAAGGGAAAGAGGTAAGCAAACTCATGGAATTTTTGTGCACTTGTTTTAAGTTGATACAAGATAAAGGTGTTGTACAAGAATTACAAGAATTAATCAAGTAGTATGAGCTAGGAAAGATAGACCCCTTACTGAATAGGGAAGTGCACCAAATTGGAAAAAGGAGAAGGACAAATAAAGAATTACACTTGAATGCTCAGATAGGATAGTATGAGATAGACTATGTGGTCCTCGACTTAGGGTCGGAGTTCAATGTCATCATGAAGAAGACTTGGGCACTGATAGGAAAACCCAAGCTGATATATTCCCCTATCAGGCTTCACATGGCTAATCAGCAAGCTATCAGCCCATTTGGATGATTAGAGCATGTCCTAGTGGACATCGATGGAGTAAGAACCTTTGGAGATTTTGAGGTAATTGAAATTGTTGATGATAGCTTCCCTTACCCTGCATTGTTAGGAATTGATTGGGCCTTAGACAATTCTACTATTGTTGATCTAAAGAAAAGATGCATGACATTTGATAAAGATGGCCTTAGGGTCATTGCACCTTTAGATCCAGATGAGGGTCCACAATATACAGAGCCTATAAGAGAAGAAGACCACGTATTTGAATTGGAAAACATCTACAAATTAATAGCCAGATAGCATGATTATATCAACCCTATAGCTGACAGGAATTAGAGTTGGTGAAGTGACATCACATGTTCATCCGACTCAGAAGAAGCGCTAGAGAACTAGCAGAACTAGATGTACGAAGTATCTACAAGAAGACGTGCTAGGCTAACCAGAGAAGTTCGTTGGATTGGCACAATAGTGAGTAATCTGCCCACATTTGATGGGTTGAACCCTTTAGAGAACTTCTTATCAGAATTTGAGACAAGTGTACCAACACAACAAAGGTTGTTGGCAATGGATGAGGCCATGAAAGTTGTTAGATCCCAAAATGAACCCGTCCCTTTGGTCGCATTTTGTGGTGGATAGCATGGCTATTGGTAGTTTTCTCAATTCATTTTTGAATTTTTCTAGCTACAAAACTTAGGTTTTGGTTTTTTCTTTAGAAATAAAGATCACCCACAAAAGTCCTCTGTTCAAAATTTTCATAAATTACTTTCAACAGCTAACGTGTGTTTAGAAGATGAGTGTTAGCTGCTAAAAGTGGCGACTTTCAACAGCTAGGGAGCATCTCTCATAGGCTTGTGCGCTGGTGAAAGTGTCGAATTCCAAAATATCCAAAGAAGCAGTGTCGCGGGTCATGCGCTGAGGAAAGTGGAGACTTTCCACAGCTACGGAGCAGTTCTTTCAAGGTCGTGCGCTGAGGAAAGTGAAGACTTTCAATAGCTAAGGAACAGTTCTTGCGAGATCGTGCGCTGGTGAAAGTGGTAAGTATCAACAACTGAGGGGTGTTTTCCACGGGCCGCTGGCTGGAGGAAGCAAGAATCACGTGCGTGTTATCCACGTATCCAAAGGCAAATAATGATACGATCATCCCACGTCATGCAAATCCAAATCATGCGCTGATGAAAGTGGGTAATGATGGAAATTCAGTTTTTCACTTCAAAATCGGATTACGATGTAGATATGGTTCAGTGACGCATGTTGTGCACTCATGGCACTGGAGATGGTAATTTCGAATTCGGTAACTCAGGTACAGAGGCTGTATTGCCGGGCTGACAGCATCAATTTGGATCATTGCTTCCATATCACACATTGTTCACGAAGGTTTGTTAAAGTTTCTAATGTTAGAAAACAGAGCCGACTCCCAAAGTTCTTTCAACAGCGCAAGACCTCGGCCCAATAGCATATCACAGTGTTTGGTGTGCAGAACCGTTTGGGTTTTTGAATTGCAAATGGAAAGAATGATGCTTAAAATTTCAGGGAAATTTTCAATCCCTTCCCAAGCTCCAAATGAAGATCTGAAAACACCATTGGAAATATTAGATTCTCTAGATGTCGATCGACTATTCAAGCATGAAAAACGGATTTTCTATGACCGAGAAATTCGATTTTGAAAATATGCTCTTTTCACCAGCTAATTCGCCGAAAATTTTGCTAGTTAGTTGTTGAAAGTGTCGCCTTTCAGCAGCTTAGGAGCGGATTTTTCGGCTAGTTAGATGTTGAAAGCCTGTCACAGCCAGAATTTTATGGTTTTTGCCCAGATCGGAAATTTTTTCATGAGAATGAATTGAAACCTCTTTTAAGGCTTTATTAATGAATTATCAAATCTATTTAATCAACCACTTTTGGAAAATGAAGAGAAGAAAAGGTGTACAAATGTCATTTACCATCTTTAAAAGAGGCAGAATTTCAGGGTTTTGGGAGCCACATCACATAATTCGAATTTCAGAGAGCCTTGGGAGGCTGAGCTACACATCATCAGATTTCAACCACATTTTGAGGGCCAACAGATAAATATTTACTTTATTTGAGGATCTATTCCTATTTTTTTTATATAAATACTATTTGTTTACTATTTCTGGAAATTCAGATCCATAGTTTTAGGATCTAATAACTGAATTGTTAAGCTATAAATCTATCAGAAGGAAGATGAATGAGGGGGTCAATTTTTGGATACAGGAATGTCATATGTAACAGGCCCATTGATGCTAATACTAAATCACAGTTTTCTTTCTCTTTTGATATCAGTTTTCCACCTTCTTTCTGTATTTTTACTTAAGTTGGCATGCCTTGAATGACTGTTATCTCATTGTTTGGATCATAGCTTAGTAAACACCTTCTTCATTGTTTATTAGACCTTACATGTGTACTGGTTTATGAGCAATTTGTTCTTTGCCCACTTAAAGTTATCTACTGATTATCAATCCATGAGAGCACTGGTTCATTTGTTTATCATCTTGATTGTCTGAGTACCATGTTTGAATTGAGTTATCCCATTGATCCATTTACACAAAATACAAAAAACATTTTTACTTGAAGTTACCAAGCACCTTTGGTCTACAACCACAAAGGGTTTCTTGGAGTGATAACAAAATGGCGTCGTTGCCGGGGAGAGGAGATCGAAGCCCAGCTTCCTTGGGAGACGACAAGATCTAGCTTTGATGATAGACAAAGCTTGGACATCATTTGGTTGTAATCATCTATCTGGCAACTCCATGAAGAATGAATTCAGTGGCGACTCCATTGAAGACCTGTGACAGATCTAGAAAAGATCATCAGAAGGAGATGAGCCTTACAGAAACAGATTTTTAGATCTGCAGATTATCTACCTCAGGGATTTCAAGAGGTACTGTTTCTTATTTGTATCTAGACCATCTTCTGTTAAGCCTATTTTTCTGAATCTTCATGTTTTCAGAAATCTGAAATTGAAATAGAAAACCTGAAGGGTGACATCCTCCATTGGTTTCTGAAATTACAAACCTGATTTCTGAGTTTGACATTGTATATAACCCAAGGAAAGAAGTCTTACAAGTTGTCCTTAGGAGAGAATTGTTCTTCTTTTTCCATCCTTCATAGACAGAGAAAAATATCTATATCCATACTAGTCTGCTTGTTGAAAAGAGTGTCCTAAAAGACCGTTTGTGAAAGGTGAGGAAATCTAATCTAGCTGTTAGGGCAGATTTGCAAAAGCTTGTTCTTTTCCTAATCCATCTGAGTTTGAATATGACTCCACTGGGACGATCCATTTAACAAGAGATGAAGAGGCTGCACTTTAAATCCAGATATCAGTTTATTAGTCTGCTTCATGAATTGTTGTTGTTTTTTATTAACTCTTTCATGTTATTCCATTTACATGTAAAGAGAATAATTTTCTGTTTTGTATATTCAGAAGACTACCATCCCGTTTTCATCTATCCATCTTTGGAATAAACAGAGACTCCGCAACCTTGTTCTATAGATGTTGATTTGATATCCTCATCACAACTTGCTCTTAAAAATGAGTCCTGTATTCCAATTCCTCTTGCATTTGATCACTTTTCTGACTTTGTTGAAATTGAAATTGACTCCAAGTATACTCAGACTTTAGTATCTGTTGTTACTACTGCTGAACCTTTTCATCAACATTGTATCCCTTATGATTAGCCCACTGCCTTTCAAGCCAAGATTAGGATGAAAATGTTTAGGCCTTTAAAATTGCCCCATCCCCTTCATCCTTATCCTCTTGACTGTTATGGATATCTTCCTTGTTTTTCCGGAGAGAATCAAGCTTCAGCCGAGAGACACATGGAATCCTTTTTGGATTTTGCTGATCGTTTTTCATTTGCACATGAAGATGTGATCATGAGAATGTTTTCAAAGTCTATGATCAAAGATACTGCTGCATGGTTTAAAATTATGAAAGCTGATTCAATTGTCTCTTGGACCGAATTCTCTAATGTTTTCCTGAAGTATTGGGGCAAGTACAAATCTCTAGATTCCTATCTTGCTGATTTCTATGCTTTGAAACAAGAGTAGGATGAAGCCCTACTTGTTTTCAACAGAAGGTTTTACCGTGCTTATCATGATGTGCCTTTGGAGGTTAGGCCTACAGAGACAGCTGCCATGATATATTATGTCATGGGTCTTCAATCAGATCTTGTCCTTCTTCTGCTAGAACGGAAGTCTTCATCCCTGACCCAGTTGTTTGAAGATGCTCAAGAAGTAGAGGAAAACATTCGTCTTTCCCAAAGGATCCAAGATCAATATTTCTTGGAAAATTTTCAAGTGCATGAGCAAGCAGAATGTCAGTATACTTCAGATTCTGAGCATGAGAGTTATGATCTTGAAACAATTTTAGAACAACAACGGGTATGTGATCTCTTTTCAGATTCAGAATCAGATTCTTCAGTATGTGCAGAGTATTCCAGAGACAGGTATGAGTTTGAATTTCATGACCAGTTTGCAAATCAAGAAGAGCCTATGGTAACTGATAATTATATAGGCAACCACATGTTTTCAGTTGATCCAAATTCATATGATGTAAAACCTGTTCTATCATCATCTTTCGTACATTTTTCTGAAGAGGAAGTTACAATCATTGATGATCAATCATTGATCTCTAAAGGACAAGAAGATGATCAGTCCTCTTATAGAGAAACGATCATGGTTGAGCAAGAGGTTACCATGGACATGCATCTTTTTCCCGAGGAACAACATGTTTCTTATTTTCTTTTCAAGGATCCAGTAGCAGTTTTCATGGATCTATATTTTTCAAAGAACCTGAAAATTTCAGATTTTATTAGCTTGCCAGTGTTTCTGAGGAAGTATGATTTCTTGAAAAGCTCCTTGTCAATGTGGTTGCATGTTCAACTTCATTTGTTGATCAGTAATAAAGACAAGATTTCTTCAGTGTTCAAATTGCTTGGATGGCTACTATGGAAATCAACATTCACTTAACAAATGGTAGAGCTAGTTAGTGTAGGAGTAGGCAGAGGACTAAGCTTTCCATACGAGCAAATGAGATTTTTTTTAGTTGTTGATTTCATAAATAAGCAGGATAGGTCACAGGCAGGTTACAGGCAAGCTATAGTCAGACTACATGTTTGCTGAAGAACAGATGCACAGACTAGATGACTCCATGCCCAATGATAAAGGCTACTAAAACTACTAGGTTCTTCGTCACCTCACAGGGAGATGCCCATCCCAGTTGGAGCCAAATGTTAGCTCCCAAAATGAACTCGTCCCTTTGGTCGCATTTTGTGGTGGATAGCATGGCTATTGGTAGTTTTCTCAATTCATTTTTGAATTTTTCTAGTTGCAAAACTTAGGTTTTGGTTTTTTCTTTATAAATAAAGATCACCCACAAAAGTCCTCTGTTCAAAATTTTCATAAATTACTTTCAACAGCTAATGTGTGTTTAGAAGATGAGTGTTAGCTGCTGAAAGTGGTGACTTTCAACAGCTAGGGAGCATCTCTCATAGGCCTGTGCGCTGGTGAAAGTGTCGAATTCCAAAATATCCAAAGAAGCAGTGACGCGAGTCGTGCGCTGAGGAAAGTGGAGACTTTCCACAGCTACAGAGCAGTTCTTTCAAGGTCGTGCACTGAGGAAAGTGAAGACTTTCAACAACTAAGGAATAGTTCTTGCGGGATCGTGAGCTGGTGAAAGTGGTAAGTATCAATCGCTGAGGGGCATTTTCCATGGGCCGTTGGCTGGAGGAAGCGAGAATCACATGCATGTTATCCACGTATCCAAAGGAAAATAATGATACGATCATCCCACGTCATGCAAATCCAAATCATGCACTGATGAAAGTGGGTAATGATGGAAATTCAGTTTTGCACTTCAAAATCGGATTATGATGCAGATCTGGTTCAGTGACGCATGTTGCGCACTCATGGCGCCAGAGATGGTAATTTCGAATCCGGTAACTCAGGTACAGAGGTTGTATTGCCAGGCTGACAACATCAATTTGGATCATTGCTTCCATATCACACATTGTTCATGAAGGTTTGTTAAAGTTTCTAATGTTAGAAAATAGAGCCGACTCCCAAAGTGCTTTCAACAGCGCAAGACCTCAACCCAATAGCATATCACAGTGTTTGGTGTGCAGAACCATTTGGGGTTTTGAATTGCAAATGGAAAGAATGATGCTTAAACTTGCAGGGAACTTTTCAATCCCTTCCCAAGCTCCAAATGAATATATGAAAACACCATTGCAAATATTAGATTCTCTAGATGTCGATCGACTATTCAGGCATGAAAAACGGATTTTCTATGACCGAGAAATTCAATTTTGAAAATCTGCTCTTTTCACCAGCTAATTCGCCGAAAATTTTGCTAGTTAGTTGTTGAAAGTGCCGCCTTTCAGCAGCTTAGGAGCAGATTTTTCGTCTAGTTAGCTGTTGAAAGCATGTCACGGCCATAATGTTACGATTTTTGCCCAGATCGTAAATTTTGTCATGAGAATGAATTGAAACCTCTTCTAAGGCTTTATTAATGAATTATCAAATCTATTTAATCAACCACTTTTGGAAAATGAAGAGAAGAAAAGGTGTACAAATGTCATTTACCATCTTTAAAAGAGGCAGAATTTCAGGGTTTTGGGAGCCACATCACATAATTCAAATTTCAGAGAGCCTTGGGAGGCTGAGCTACACATCATCAGATTTCAACCACATTTTGAGGGCCAGTAGATAAATATTTACTTTATTTGAGGATCTATTCCTATTTTTTTATATAAATACTGTTTGTTTACTATTTCTGGAAATTCAGATCCATAGTTTTAGGATCTAATAATTGAATTGTTAAGCTATAAATCTATCAGAATGAAGATGAATGAGGGGATCAGTTTTTGGATACATGAATGTCATATGTAACAGGCCCATTGATGCTAATACTAAATCACAGTTTTCTTTCTCTTTTGATATCAATTTTCCACCTTCTTTCAGTATTTTTACTTAAGTTGTCATGCCTTGAATGATTGTTATCTCATTTTTTGGCTCATAGCTTAGTAAACACCTTCTTCATTGTTTATTAGACCCTACATGTGTACTGGTTTATGAGCAATTTGTTCTTCGCCCACTTAAAGTTATCTACTGATTATCAATCCATGAGAGCACTGGTTCATTTGTTTATCATCTTGACTGTCTGAGTACCATGTTTGAATTGAGTTATCCCATTGATCCATTTACACAAAATAAAAAAAACATTTTTACTTGAAGTTACCAAGCACCTTTGGTCTACAACCACAAAGGATTTCTTGGAGTGATAACAAAAGCCACACCAGCAAAATGGTGGGGAACGCACAAGGGAAACATCACAGACTGGACACAATGTTGAACTTTGATGACAACGTGGTTTTCATGACAAGTAGTAAGCTGCGAAGTAAGATACACAGGTTGAAGCTTCCCAAAGGACCACGTACACAGTTGCGAAAAGGCCTAGAGTGACGTTCCTAGAGAACAATGGGTACATAGATTAGTCAATACGTTGGATACCACCCCTATTAACTGGTACCTTCAAGCAGAGCTATTCCTCGTCACTTCAGAATGGGAAGGTATGATCCAAAATTTTATAACCACCTCTTTGTTTGAAAGTGAATTTTCTTTAGTAGATCGATCACTACAGATGGTGAGAAAGAAAGTATTTAAGGAGGCATCTGGCCTCCCTTTGGAGCAAGAAGAGGATGAATGGACTGCGCCCCTCTAGAAACTGTAGATCTGCTACAACATTAATGTCGACGAAGACGATGATCCAAGGAAGGTGAATATCGTAGAAACAAAAGGCCAGAGAGATGTGGAAGGACCAGGAGTTGAACTTCCATTCATTGGACAACCGATAAAGATAAAGAAATTCAATATTGGGACAGAGGAGACACCAAAGCTTTCCAATGTCGGAGATTACTGGGATGTTGCTACCATTGACAAAATCACAGAATTATTGCACAAGTATCAGGACTTGTTCCTAACCAATTTCAATGATATGAAGGGTATCAATGGACCTATGGGAGATATGAGAATACCTTTGAAACCAAATGCAAATCCATTCAAGAAAATACCCTACAGACTGAACGCAAAATATAAGGAAAAAGTGAAGATTGAGCTCGACAAAATGCTGGAAGCAGGGATTATTGAACATGTTGAGGAGTTGGAGTGGATTATCCCCATGGTAGTGCAAGATAAGAAGGCGAGTGAGATTAGGATTTGTGTAGATCTTAGGAAGATGAATGATGCTTGTCTACATGATCCGTTCCCTACACCATTCACAGATGAAGTGTTGGATAATGTGGGAGGCCAAGAATTATATTCTTTTACAGATGGGTTTTCAGGATACCATCAGATGTGCATCACCAAGGAGGAATTCCATAAGACTATGTTTGCCATAGAGTGGGTATCCTACCAATATATAGTAATTCCATTTGGATTGAAGAATGCCCCAACCATATTTTCCAGGGTGGTGGTTGAAGCGTTCAAGGAATTTTTGCATAAGTTTTTAGAAGCATACTTTGATGATTGGACTATTGATAGTTTGTTGAAAAATCATATTGAATGTCTAAGGCTAATGCTAGATAAATGCAGGTAGTGTCAAATTGCTTTGAATTTGAAGAAATGCATCTTCTTCTCACCATTTGGAGTATTATTAGGTCATATTGTATGCAGGAAAGGATTGTTGGTGGATCCATCCAAGATTGAAATTATAGTTGATTTGCCACCACCTACTACGCACTGGGCTAGGACATACTGGCTATTAAAGGAAAATTATCAAAGGATATGCTCAGATCACTACGCCAATGGAGAAGTTATTAAAGAAAGACTATCATTTCATTTGGACAGAAGAATTCCAGCAGAGCTTCGACACACTGAAACAAAAGCTGGTAACTACGTCTATTCTAGTCTTTCCAAACTGGAGAAAGGAGTTTCATGTGCATGTTGATGTGTCTTCCATTACATTAGGAGTAGTACTGGCACAACCTGGAGAAGGGGACATTGATCATCAATTAGCAGTTTCCAGCAGGAAGTTGTCCACAACTGATGTTAATTACACCACTATAGAGAGAGAGGGACTAGGCATGGTGCATGCTTTGCAAAAATTCCACCACTACTTGTTAGGAGGACACTTTAAAATGTTTATTGATCACTCCACATTGAAGTACCTAGTCAACAAGCCAATTTTTGGGGTATGAATATGTAGATGGCTTCTACTATTTCAAGAGTATGATTTTGAGATCATAGTTAAGCTAGGAAAAATGAACAAGGGCCTAGACCACCTGTCGAGGTTGGAACATGGCGAAGAACCTACCATTTTGGAGGATACATTATCGTATTCAAAACTGCTCACCATTATAAATATTGATGACCAATTCATAGACATAGTCCAGTTCCTGTCAACAGGAATGGCTCCGAGTGAGTATACAATCTCCCAGAAAAAATAGCTAGTGGTGCGTGCTGCAGAGTTTTCACTGATAGCTGGTCATATATATAAAATAGGACCTGATGAGATACTAAGAAGATGCGTTATGGAAACAGAGTGCCCGATGATCCTCGCAGAAGCTCATGAAGGCATTGCAGGAGGAAATTACGCAAGGAAAGCAACTGTGCATAAGGTTCTGGGAGCTGGCCTTTGGAGGCCTATGTTACAAAAAGATGCTAAAGAATATACCAGAGCATCTGATGTATGCCGGTGATTTGGAAAACCATATTAAAGAGATGAGATACCATTAGCACCACAGATGACCCTGCAGGCATAGAAAAATGGGCCATTGACTTCGTGGGACCTATAAACCCACCAGGAAAGTGCACAGGAACAAGGTATATTATCACTACGACATAATACCTGACTAGATGGGTAGAAGCAAGAGCAATCAAGAACTGTAGTGCAACTACAACTGCGCATTTTATATTTGATGGAATAATAACTAGGTTTGGATGCCCTAAGGTCCTTATGAGTGATCAAGGTACACACTTCATCCATAAGACAGTTGCAGCCCTGACTGAAGAATTTGTAGTCCACCATCAAAAGAGTACACCTTACCATGCACAAGAAAACGAAACAATTGAAGCATTCAACAAGATATTGGCGACAACAATGACAAAGATTTGTAGTGTGAATAGGGATGACTAGGATTTAAGAGTAACACTAGTACTTTGGGCTTATAGAACCACTTGCAAGAAATTAACAACGCAGATCCCTTTCAAGTTGGTTTATGGTCTTGAAGTTGTTGTCCCGATGGAGTACTTGGTACCGAGCTTAAGAATTGTTTCATTTATAGACTTGGATGATATTGGCATTGTTCATGAGAGAATAACATAGTTACTTGAACTATAAGAAGATAGATTCATTGCAATCTTCCATCAGCAAGTTCATAAGGAACGAGAAAAGGCCTACCACGACAGGCACATCAAGAAAAAGATATTCAGGCAAGGTGATTTAGTACTGCTATAAGATAGTAAGTTTATTAAACACCTTGGGAATTTCAGAATGCATTGGCTTGGACCATATAAGATCACCTACGTCACAGAAGGAGGAGTTGCATAGCTAAAGACATTGAATGGATAATGGAAAGAAGGATTAGTGAATGGGAGTCAGCTGAAGTTGTACTATGAAAACTAGTTGCCTCACAAATCCAAGTAAAGGCATGAGGAAAAGGGTTTAGGCACCAGGTGTAGTTGAAACTGGGTACCAAACATAGAAAAGACAGTCTACACAAGGATGGGAAGGAGGCATAAAGAATAAAGAAAAGGCTACACTGCGCAGTCCAAAGTCGAAGTAAAACAAAAGGAGCAGATCTAAAGTGCCTCGGGATGAGTCATAGATGTGTTTTGGGGTCTTGTTGGCCCTTGATTATGAAAGGAAATGGAGAAAAAGGAAGAAAAGGTAAAAAGTGAACTTCACGGGAGACACGGTGACTGTCATTGGGCTGAAGTGAGAAAAAGAGAAGAAAATATGGAGTGAAGAGTGGAAAATCAAGTGGTGCAGACCCACTCAGCCCTCAGGTCGAGGATCCGCTTACATGATCGTTCTATATGCCCTTTGAGCTGGATCGACTCTTTTAGATTCTCTGCGGGAATCCCCTTTCAAATTGATCCACAGGTCCTTTTCCACAGCTTGAAATTTCATGAGTTCGCGAGTCGTGACTTCCGACTCTTCCTCTGCGATCTCACGATACCCGAGATCGTGAAATCGGTACAGCTCTCCCTTTGTCAGCGCCCTCCTTACGCGACCACTGGCTAGGCTAAGAACTAGCACCTTTCGCCTCTCACAACTTCGCGAGTTCAAAGGTTCAACCTTTGGCACCTTCTTTTCCGAACCCTTGAGAGGTGAGATTTGACCTTTCTCCTCTCGTTCTCACTACTCGCGACTTCGGGATTCAAACACTCAAACCTTCGTCCCTTTATCTCCTGAGTCCCTGAGACGTGAGAGGTCAACAGGGTGTTGACTCCTCAAAATGCATGACGTGTGTCCGACTGATTATTTCCCGGGCCCACTGTGTGGTTCTTCCACGTGTCTCTTATGTGCAACCTCGACACTTCATGACTTCACTTCTCACAACTTGGGGTACCCAAACTTTGGGCTTTCACCTTATGAGACCCTAAATTAGTGAGATCCCTAGATCTCTGCCACCTGTCCTCCTCCTAATAGACGGTCTTGATTCACTTCGCAACTTCGCCACTCAGGAAGTTGAAAAAATTCTCTTTCGGACCTCTGATGCCCGAAACCCCGATACGGGTGAATTTCTGACACGTGTCCTCCCAATCGGGAGGCTTAGCTTTTCCTGCTATTTTGGGACTTCGCCTTTCACGATTTTGTGAGTCTCACTACAAAGGTTTCGAACCTTCACCTCCCGAAACCCTGAGATGTGATTTCGCTAGTGATCCAACGACCCTCGTTGGTTCGGATCCTATGGTTTGATTTTCCCAATATTGCACTGGATGAATGTTGTCGTAATTCCACTGCTCCTCTATGAGATCGTATGGATTCTAGGACTTCATGAATCCTCCACGGAGGATTCTGACCGTCAAATGCCTCCTTAATGTTTTCTGTGAAATGGGCAAGTATGCCTTCACAAAATCGGTCCACCAACAAGCCAACATTGCTACGCCTTCTTCCAACATTTTAAGGCACAAATTCCTTTGAGCTTCCTCCATGAATCAAGTCTTCAAGAAGACTCCTGCACGCACTCCTTGCGGAGAATCCTTCAATTAATTCAAAGAATTGAAGTCCTTCGACTCTACACACTCCCTGCAGCAGTAGTCCTTCAACAATTTCTTAGGTTCACAACCTATAAGACTTTACTCGTCTTGCACACACCTTGCATAGATCGTCTTTTCAACTTTCACTTCTGCGAGAATGAGAACAATTGTTATCCCTCCTGAGATTTCAGAGATAAACTCTGACTTCTGTCAACGCACTCCTTGCGGACAAACTTCACTGCACTCCTTGCAGCAATTTTACTCACTCAGGCAGAGAAACAATTGAAACTCATTCCTTACTCTCTCTCAGACTTCAAACACAAAGCATGAAATCATTTACACAACATATAAAGAAAATGTATAACATAAAGTAAACATCCATGAGCATAACACTCAACATGCATACACAGAGAAAAAATACGACACCATGAATTTGAATCGAGGCTCTTTCTATTAATTCAAATCTCTATACATGGGTGTTTTCAACTATAGCTCTCTTCTATCTTCTCTATGCTCTATGCTCTATTGACATAATAATCTTTCCACTATACAATGAGGGTGTCTATATCTCGTTTCCCTCTTATGCTCTAAAACTGTCTAATCTAAGCATTAAATTCTATCTACCTACATTCATTACACATAAAGGCTCCTATCTACTATGGACGAGAGAGGATCACTCAAGGTCCTTTTACAATAATACATGCATGCCTCCACTTAATGACTTCATTAATATTTTAAAACATTTTCAAAAAATGTGCTCAGTGCTTTTCCAATTGTCTCTTATCTCCACGTTGTCTCGCTACTGGATATGCTTGCACACCTTGCGATGCTCCTGCATCATACTCCCTCGCTTGAAAATTTTCATGGGCTCCTGTCCATGAGCTCGTGCATGGTCTGTCCATTCTTCTGGATTTCTACTTCATTCTCCCAGCTGGCATCTTCAACTAGATGGCCCTTCCACTTTAACAAGTATTCAAAGTATTTCTTTCGTCTGGTCCTCTTACCAACTCTTTTGTCGAGTATGCACTCCATCTGCGGCTTTTATGCAACTGGTATTTGTTTTGTCCATTGAATCTCTGGTTGTTCACTACCTGCTTTTGCTTCCTCAGCTTTATAAGGGTACAAATCCGAGACATTGAATATCGAAGAAATTTCGATCGCATCGGGTAATTCAATCTCATATGCATTCGCCCCAAATTTCTTCAAGACCTTACATGGTCCAATTTTCTTCATCTTCAGTTTATTATATGTTCCACTCGGGAACCTTTCCTTTCTCAAATGTGCAAGGATTAAATCACCAACTTTGAACTGAATTTGTCTCCTTTGTTGATCTGCTCTCTGCTTATATTCTTGGCTCGAACTCTGCAATCATTCCTTCACCTGGCTGTGAAGTTCCTTCATCGCCTCTATGAAATATTCTACACTAGCGCTCCTAGTCGCAATCTATTTTGAATCCCTCAGCTCAAAAATTCCTCTTGGCTGCATGCCATAAACAATTTAAAATGGAATCTATCCTGTGCTCCTATTAAGCGAGTCATTATAAGCAAACTCTGCCTATGGTAATATGTTGTCCCATTGACTATGGTGTTCTATCACCCAGCTCCTCAACAAGTCCCAAACTCTTGTTCACGACTTTTGTTTGTCCATCCATCTCAGGATGATAAGCTGAACTAAACGAAAATTTTGTTCCCATCTTTTTCCATAAGGTTCTCCAGAAGTGTCCTATGAACTTGGTGTCTCGATCTGAAACTATGCTCCTTGGTAAGCCACGAAGTCGAATGACTTCTTTGAAAAACAGGTTCGCAATGTGTGTTGCGTCACTGGTTTTCTGACATGGAATGAAATGTGCCATTTAGGAAAATCTATCCACTACCACAAATATTGAGTCAAACCCTCTTTGTGTTCTTGGCAACCCCAATATGAAGTCCATGCTGACTGCATCCCACGGCCTCTCAGGTATGGGTAATGGTTGATAAAAACCTGCATTCTATCTCTTTCCTTTTGAATGTTGACAAATTCTACATCTGTCCATGAATATTTTGACGTCTGTTCGCATTCCTGGCCAAAAATATGACTCATTCAACTTTGCAAATGTCTTTTCATGACTGAAATATCCGGCCAATCCTCCATTATATTTCTCCTTCAGCAAATTCTCCCTCATGGAGCATTTTGGAATACAAAGTTGATTACCTTTAAACATTAATCCTTCTTGGATCATGTAATCTGCCCATTGGCTTCTATTCCTGAGAATTGGATTCTCAGCTACTTCATAAACCTCTTTAAAATCTAGATCATCTCTGTACATGTCCTTGAGATCATCAAAACCCAATGTTTTGACTCTGAACTCCTGCAATAGCAAAAATTTCCTGCTCAAAGCATCAACAACTTTGTTAGCAGTTCCAGAAATATGTTTAATCACAAAAGTGAAATTTTGCATATATTCAACCCATTTAACATGTCTTTGATTCAACTTCTCCTGTTGAGTCACAAATTGCAATGCATGATTATCACTATACAAGACAAACTCCTTAGGAATCAAATAATGTCTCCATTTTTTCAATGCCTGAATAATAGCATAGAATTCCTTATCATACGTGGAGTATTTTATCTTGGCTTCATTCAGCTTCTCACTGAAATATGCTATCAGCCTGTCTTCTTGACTCAAGACTGCCCATATTTTAAATCCACTTGCATCACATTTTACTTGAAATGTCTTTTGGAAATCAGGCAACACCAGAATTGGTTGTTCTGTAATTTTCCTTTTCAGCAAATTGAAGCTTTTCTCATCCTCTTCCGTCCAGTGAAAATACTTGTGCCTGTTCTTCACTGTGTCCATCATCGGTGCACTAATTCCACTAAAATTTCTGATGAACTTCTGGTAGAAAATAGCCAATCCGTGAAAACTTTGAACTTCAAAGATATTCTTTGGTGACGGCCAATTCTTAATCACCTCCACCTTATCTGGATTCATCCTCAACTTATCTGTAGAAATAACAAACACCAAATAAATGAGCTCTGTCTTCATGAATGATGATTTCTTCATATTTATCAGCAACTTCTGTTGTTGTAGCCTCTACATCACTGTAGCCAAATGTTTCATATGCTCTACCTCTTTTTTACTGAAAATCAGTATGTCATCAAGATACACAATGACAAATTTTCCGATGAACTCCTTCATGACTTCATTCATCAACCTCATGAAAGTACTCGGTGCGTTTGTTAAACCAAATGGAATAACAATCCATTCATACAATCCTTCGTTAGTCTTGAAGGTTGTCTTCCATTCATCACCTTCTCTCATACGAATCTGGTGATATCCACTTTTCAAATCAATCTTCAAAATTTTTTTGGCTCCATTCAATCAATCCATCAGATCATCCATCCTTGGCAATGGAAATCTATACCTGATGGTTATTTTGTTCATTTCCCTCGAGTCAGTACACATCCTCCAGCCTCCATATTTCTTTGGACTGAGTATTGTCGGAACAACACATGGACTCAAGCTTTCTCTCACCAACCCCTTGTCCATTAAATCCTGGACCTATCTTTTGACTTCTTCATTATCCTATGGCATCAATCTGTACACTGCTTTGTTTTGCAAACTGGCTCCAAGTATGAGATCAATTTGATGACTTATACTTCTAATTGGTGGCAACGAATGAGGTAGTTCGTCCACTACTATGTCAGGGAAATCTTCCAGTAGTTCCTGAAACTCTTCTGGTAAATCATCTACCCTTGTGCTGGTTAAAACAATCTTTGACTTCCTGACCACAATGAATTGCGGTTCCTCCTTCTTCTTAACCTCTGTAAGAAGTTCCTTCCCACTCATGAGAAGTACAATGTTACTTACTTCAGGTTTTATTTCTTTATCTTTGATCGACAACAGCATGTGAGTTCTCCCGTTTTTATCTAGGGTGTATGTGTTCATTCTCCCGTCATGAATCACATTCTTGTAATATTGCCATGGTCTACCCAACAATAGATGACAAACATCCATAGGAATAACATCACAGAGTATTTCATCTTTATACCCTCCTATTTTAAACTCAACTAAACATTGTTTAGTAACATTTACCTGATGTCCTTTTTGTAACCACAAAAATCTATATGGGCTTGGATGATCAATCATCTCCAGCTCCAGTTTTTATACCATCTGTTAACTCCCAAAGTAAAACCGTTCTTTCGGTTGAACTTTGTAGAGGATATCTTAGTTATTGGTCACATGCTTAAGCTAGTTTGGTGTTTTCTTAGTTTAAGAAAATCTTTGATATTTGGTTTTGGCAAGAGATTGGAAAAACAACAGCTTTCGGTGGTTTGGGCGAGCCTCCGGCGTGCTCATTAACCACTGAAAGCGTTCATTTTCGTCAGCAAAATGGTCGATTTGAAATGCAAAGCAACCACCGAAAGGGTCTGAATGCGCAAAAAGAAGGCTCGTGCTTTCGCACGAGCCAGGTGTCAAATTTCACTGCAATCATGACAAGTTCAAACCGTCGAAAGCGCGCGTCGTGGGATTTGATGTTCCTTCATGGGTTTCAACCGAAAGCTCCAAAACTCCTGCGCGTTATTCACTGCAAACGATCATTTCCATATCTGCATTGAGAGGTGATAGTCAGATCCGGTGCACGGAACCTCCTTCTTTCCTAGTGGCAGATACATTCATGATTAATTGACAGGTCATCTGTTCAGTTTTAAACTCCAAACGTCATATGGAACCCGAAGATCGCTGAGGATATTTGCCAACACGCGATTTTTCAACAAATCGTGAATTTTCAATCTCAGTCTCTCTTCTTGGGCGAAGTGGCGTGGTATCCGAATTCAAACAGGCAACTCCAGTCGGGTAAAGCGGATTAGGCTATCGGGTAAGCCTGTAAACACTTCTCTGTCAAAACTTCATGAATTCATTTTACCCGAAAGATCCAGATTTCGGCTTTC
>ML796495.1:219154-233483 GCA_009831015.1 Picea engelmannii | reverse complement strand
TTTATCACTTTGATATCTGAATGCTATAAGTTGAATTGAGTTATCCCATTGATCCATCTTTACAAAATACAAAAAACATTTATTTCTTAAGTTACCAAGCACCTCTGGTCAGCAACCACGGAGGGTTTCTTGGAGTGATAACACCATCTCTATTGAAATGATATTGGTTGTGCTACCACTGTCCACAATGACCTTGCATACCCTGTCCTTGGTCTTGCAAGAAGTTCAAAAAAGTCTGCTCCTTTGGATCGAACTCTCCACTTCCTTCTCTGGTGTCAAAATAAATTTTCACATCATTAGCGATCTTCTGCCTTCAACATCCTCTACCTCAACATTTCGCCTCTGTGCTTCAGAAATGTGAGTCTCTCCTTCCTCTTTCTTCTTCTCTAGACATTCATAAGACTTATGTCCAACCCTTCCGTACGTGAAGCATTTTATCACTCCACCTCTTCCACTTTCTGTACCTCTAGTACGAGGAAAAATGTTGTTATCAGCATACTCTCCTCTCTAATCAGCATACTTCCTTCTCTGTCCAGCATATTTCCCTTTCTGTGAGCTTCCACCTCTCTCAATATGAGGTTTCTTCCAGTCTTCCTCGGGTTTCTGATTTCTATCTTGGACGACTGATTTTCCCCTTGCTTGACTTCTGCCTCGGCCTCTTTGACCTTGTTTTTGGCTTAGCTTCTCTTCCGCCTTTAGAGACATTTGATAAGCATCTTCCACCATTTGGATGGTCATCATGCTCATCTCATCCTGAATTTCATATCTTGGGCCATTCATATACCTAGCAACCTTTTCATCATTACTTTCACGATGACCTGCTCTAATGTTCAGCCTGTAGAACTCTTCAGTATACTCCTTTACTGTCATCAGCTTCTATCTCAAATTATGCATTCTCTGAAACAGAGTAATCTGATAATCCCTGGGAATAAATTTCACTTTCATCTTTGCAAACATCCTATCCCAACTCTTGATTTTCTGCTTACCTTGGTAGCGTCTGTCAGCTTGCAGTTCATCCCACCACAATGCTACATGTCATTTAAGTCTTGTGACAACATGTTTGACCTTCTTGTCTTATTCAATATATTCATAGTCAAAATATGTGTCCAAAGCTCTAATCTAATCTAGAAGCTCTTTAGAATCCAAGTTTCCCTCATAAACTAGAATGTCCATTTTGGCTCTTGCACTCATTCTTGCAACAACTCTAATCAAGCATTCATTTGCTGCATCTTCTGCTGCAATTTCTTCTTCTTCATGTCCAGCGTCATCTTCGCTTTCAGACTCACTGACATCTCAAATATCAGTTGTGCACCTTTTTTTTATTTCCACATCCATGAGTCTGGCGCGAATGTCATGCAGATCTCTTTCCACTTCTGGATTCTGCACCTGCCTACCCCTTCCTTCTGGCATTTCCCTATCCTCTGGCGGATCGGGTGTTTGCCTGTCTCTTCTCCTTAGAGGCATGGTTGAAATTCCTTCTCTCTTTTCCTGCCTGAAATATACAAACAAGAATCATGCTCTAATACCAGATGGTGCAGACCCACTCGGCCCTTAGGTTGAGGATCCGCTTACAGGATCGTTCTATATGCCCTTTGAGCCATATCAACTCTTTCAAATTATCTAATGGAATCCCCTTTTAAATCAATCCACAGGTCCTTTTCTGCGGCTCGCGATTTCGCGAGTTCGCGAGTCATGACTTCTGACTCGTCCTCTGCGATCTCGTGATACCCGAGATTGCGAAATGGGTACAGCTCTCCCTTTGTCAGTGCCCTCCTTGCGTGACCACCGTCTAGGCTAAACACTAGTGCCTTTTGCCTCTCGCACCTTCGCGAGTTCAAAGGTTCAACCTTTGGCACCTTCTTTTCGAACCCCTGAGAGGAGAGATTTGACCTTTCTCCTCTCATTATCGCTACTCACGACTTCATGAGTCAAACGCTCGAACCTTCGTCCCTTTATCTCCCAAGTCCCCAAGACGAGAGAGGTCAATAGGGTGTTGACTCCTCAAAATGCGTGACATGTGTCTGGTTGATTATTTCCCAGGCCCACCATGTGGTTCTGCCATGTGTCTCTTATGTGAAACCTCGACACTTCGTGACTTCGCTTCTCGCAACTTGGGGTACCCAAACTTTGGGCTTTCACCTTACGAAACCCTGAATTCGTGAGATCCCTATATCTCTACCACCTGTCCTCCTCCTAATGGATGATCCTGATTCACTTCGCAGCTTCACCACTCGCGAAGTTGAAAAACTTCTCTTTCGGACCTCCGATGCCCGAAACCCTGATACGAGTGATTTCATGACACGTGTCCTCCCAATTGGGCAGCTTAGATTTTCCCACTATTTCGGGACTTCGCCTTTCGCAATTTCACGAGTCTCACTACAAAGGTTTCGACCCTTCACCTCCCGAAACCCCGAGATGCGATTTTGCGAGTGATCCAAAAACCCTCGTTGGTTCGGATCCTATGGTCCAATTTTCCCTATCTTGCACTAGACGAATGCTGTCGTAACTCCCCTTCTCCTCTGCAAGATTTGACGGCTTCCAGGACTTCGTGAATCCTCCATGAAGGATTCTGACCATCAAATTCCTCCTTAATGTTTTCTGCGAAATGGGAAAATATGCCTTCATGAAATCGGTCTACCAGCAAGCCAACATTGTTGTGCCTTATTCCAACATTTTAAGGCACAAATTCCTTTGAGCTTACTCCATGACTCGAGTCTTCAAGAAGACTCTCGCACGCACTCCTTGTGGCGAATCCTTCAATTACTTCAAATAATTGAAGTCCTTCAACTCTACACACTCCCTGCAGTAGTAGTCCTTCAACAATTTCTCAAGTTCACAACCTCTAAGACTTTACTTAGCCTTCACACACCTTGCACGGCTCCTATGTTCAACTTGTACTTCTGTGAGAATGAGAACAATTGTTATCCCTCCTGAGCTTTCAAAGATAAACTCTGACTTCTGTCAATGCACTCCTTGCGGACAAACTTCACTGCACTCCTTGCAGGAATTTTACTCACTCAGGCAGAGAAACAATTGAAACTCATTCCTTACTCTCTCTTAGACTTCAAACACAAAGCATGAAATCATATACACAATATAAAGAAAATGTATAACAAAAAGTAAACATCCATGAGCATAACACTCAACATGCATACACAGAGAACAAATACGACACCATGAATTTGAATCGAAGCTCTTTCTATTAATTCAAATCTTTGTACATGGGTGTTTTCAACTATAGCTCTCTGCTCTCTTCTCTATGCTCTATGCTCTATTGACATAATAATCTTTCCACTATACAATGAGGGTGTCTATATCCCATTTCCCTCTTGCGCTATAAAAATGTCTAATCTAAGCATTCAATTCTATCTACCTACATTCATTACACATAAAGGATCCTATCTATTATGGATGAGAGTGGATCGCTCAAGGTCCTTTTACAATAATACATGCATGCCTCCACTTAATGACTTCATTAATATTTCAAAACATTTTCAAAAAATGTGCTCGGTGCTTTTCTAGTTGTCTCTTATCTCCACGTTGTCTCGCTGCAAGCTATGCTTGCATGCCTTGCAATGCTCTTGCATCAGCAAGCCGTTGGATGAGGACACCGAGGATGATAGATCAGTAAGGAATATGAACCGAGGATGACTCAGGAAGTGGAAAAATACACCATTGGATGCTTTGGAGCACCACACGAGAAGGAAGGAAAGACAGGCTAGCGAAGTCCGAAAAATGTGGATCAAATTGACCTAGGGTCTTAGACACCTAGGGTTTTGGTAATTTGGGTTTTGACACCTAGGTTTCCGCCTAAGGCTGTCAGTGAGGTATTGTAATGTATAAATAAAGGTCAAGAGGACCTGGGTCATGGGGGTATGATATTGTTATTGATTTAGTTGTATTGTTATGGTGAGAGGTCATTGTATTGAGAGAGAGAAGTGTTGAAGCCTTCTAGTATTGTAAGATCTTCCTCTAGGTGCAAAGATCAGATCTTGTAGCTGGGTGCACAGGATGAGGGAGAGAAAGACAGAAGGAGAGAGAGGATTTGTTGGCTAAGAGTGCAGATCAGAACTGTAATATTTATCTTGATATATCATAAGCATAGTTTTGTGGATGTAGCCCTAGATAGAGGGTGAACCACGTACATCTTGTGTTGTGTGAGTGATTAATGCCTTGATCTCTGCCATTATTATATTTTTATTTGCATTATTGTGTTAGATCAATATCTATAGTTGCGCATAGTAGATTTCACTGGTAAATGATATATGAATACTGTGATTGTTGTTATACAAGATCCCCTTGATATTCCCCTGGTTGTAGACATCTATGTCCTGCAACCCCTCATCGTTTCTTCGGGTGAGATTGCATCTACTTCGCATGTGTTGTCGAAAGGGCCATTAGCTAGGGATTTTTGGTGCACTCTTGGAGTGAACCCTAGGTATGCCCCTATGCCAACACAGGGTTGAATGCTACAACAACGCACCAACAAAAACCTAACTATTGGCCCTTTCAGAAACACTTGCGAAGCAGATGAGGTATCACTCGAGGTAGAGGCAGGGGTAGTTGTAAGACTCATGTGTCTGCAACCTTAGTTGGGACACAGATATATGATTATATCACTTAAAGAGAACTTAGCATCAATCATTCATCAATATTCAACCCTTATTATACTTTGTAGATAACACAGAGCATGGCAGTATTCACTTAGATCTAAGGTAATTTAGCACTTAGCAACAGTAAAACAGATCATACAAAAACTAAGAATCTTCATACATAGCATATATACTATTCATACACATCTGATGAAGCATAGAGAATAAGTAGAACTATCTAAATATACCATAGCACTTAGCCAAAGCAGAAATAAACACATCAAGTCAAAGCATAGAGCATAACACACAGATTTATGTGGTTCACCCCCTTCCTTGGGGCTACGTCCACCAACTCTTCTTCTTTATTATCATCTCCAATCGGTTACAGGCACAAAGCTACCAAAAACCCTTCCTTGCATAGGACAGAATCTGCGCAACTCGCTAGATCCTTATTCCTTGCACTTACAGCACAAAGCCTTCTATAACTTCTACAAAAACTTGCACTTAGCTATGTAAACCTTCTATAGTCATGCACAGAGCACTTACATAGTCTATTATCACTTAGCTTACATCACATAGATACAATCCTCCTCTACTAGATGCCTATATGTTTATTTATACATTACAACAGTGGCCCTAAATGTGGGTAAACCCATGGGTCGACATCCCTTTTCCATTACATTGTCCCAAAACCCAAAAAGGGGGTCCAAAAGTGGGCCACGATCTCTTGATCTCTGCTTCATCTGGCGCTCCATCTTTGACAGGCTGTCGAATTCCCACAAATGGTCAAATATGACTAAGTAAATTCAAAACTTGGTCAAGGGCCAACATGCCCCCAACACTCACCTGTGACTCATCTCGAGTCACTCTGGTCTGAGCAATTCCACCTCAAATGCCTCGAGCTTGTCTCAAGCTACTTCGACGTGTTGTAGTGTGACTGTCTCTTGCTCAGTGAAATCCTGGATGAGTGCATCACTGACTGTTCCCTCTAGGCATTGTTCTGTTGTACTCACAACTTGTTCAAGTTCTACTCCTTTGTTTTCAACTTCGCTAAAAAGTTGGCTTGCCTTTTCATGCACTAGTTGAAGTCATTGAGAAACTTCCATTACTTTACACTGAAGCATGTGTACCTACTACTGGGTTGTGTGTTGCTCTAAAAACCTCTTCATTCTCTCAATTGGTGACAAGTCCTTCAACTACGCTTGTAACGTGTCTGCCTGCTGGTTTGTGTGTTGGAGATGTGACTCTAACACCTATAAATATAGATTTTCCATGAGCTTTTCATAAGTCTGAGTGCTTCTAGAGCTTAGCTGCTTGTATTCCAATGCAAAGTCTTTCAATCTGCCAACTGCACTGCGGGTGGTTTCCTCTCTTAGATCTCTTATTTCTTGAGTCTCGAGAACAGTGTGAATTTCCAGGTCTGCGATGCACTGTTGAAGCTGCTGGATCACTCCTTCCAGTTGTGCCACCTACTGTGGAACTCATTCTTCTGTTTGGACTTCGATGACTGTCACAGAGCGAAGTTCTTTGTGAACCTATTCCTGTACTTCAAGTTTCTCTATGAGCAATTGTTCCTTATCTTGCTATAGCGCTGCTTTATCTTCCTCTCACTTTTCTTGAAGGGCTAGTTTTTCTTTTTATGCATTATTGCACTGTTCTAGCAGATCTTACTGTGCCTACACCAAAGATTGGGTGGCTTGTGTTGTCTCTTCCTGAGATCATCGAAGGCGAGATTCAACTTTATTGGCGATCTGGTGAAATTCGGCTATCCCATCTCCTAGTTCTTCTACTCCACTTGTCAAGGGTTCAATAGAAACTGCACGGATGGATTGTAGTGCTTCTACACCTCTTGGAGTTCACCCTTGATTCGGCTGAATACCTCCTCCTGCTTGGCTTCTTGATTTTCTTCGATCTCCAGTGAAGCGTCATTCAATGAAGTGATTCTAAAGTCGAAGTCGTCTGGGGTGAGGGTAGTCTTCAATGTAGTCCCGGTGGCTTTAGCTTTCTTTCGGGATGAAGGATTTGGTGGGGTAAACTTCCTTTTCTTGGATGGATCCTCCTCCTCTCTAGGCGGAGTAACTTTTCCTTTATTTTTCTCAACTTATGTGCCACCTAGCTCTCCACCATCATCTCCTTGATCAAGTGAGATCGAAGTGGTCTTCGTCGATGTGCTATGGACATCATTCACTTGATCATGTTTCTTTGTCTTGCTTGGTCCAGGTGTGTCCGTCATAGTTTCAGGGCTATCCACATTGAACATCTCTATGGGGTATGCTAGAACAAGGAGGTCCACCGACCATTGCTTGGTAATCTCCTCCAAGTCATCTTCTGTCAACTGGTAATATGACTAGAGATTATGTTTATTCTCATCAGCGTGCACTATAATATAGGTGAAGTGGCGGTCCCCATTGAATTTCATTAAGGGTCTAAACCTGTAAAGTTTTTTAAGGGTGATGCACGGTGTAGACAAGATTGTGATATTCAACTGGTTGTAATAGGTGTGGAATATGGCATTGGACTGCCACTGCTTGTTCATGTCACTAGAGTACCACAACATACAAAACTTCGTGGCCAGTGGTTTGAAGGGTTCGATATCTAGGAAAGTAGTGCCTTCTAGTAGCTCCCAGGTAATGAAAGCAATCAGTATGAGAAGCCAACTAAAGTGGAACTCATACCCTTGGTCGTATGCTTCTCTGCAATCAATATCTAGTTGATTGACAAGGTACTACACCTATTTCATCTGTAGTCCCTCATCGCACTTCCCTGCGAGGTCAACCATGAATCTAATCACTTGAGTTGGTCTATTCTTACAAACTAGCTTTTCTGTGATCAACTGACAGACAAGGTGCAATGTGCCACTCTAGATAGAGGCTACCTTGTATCCTTTCTTTTCCTTCTCGACATCGCCATAAGTTTCTTTAATTCTCTATGCTAATGCTCGGTCTGAGGTCTTTCTAGGGTAGAACTCTTGTGGGTCAAGGCCTTGCATAGTAAGCCCTGTGATCTGATTGATCAAGGTCAGATCCACAGTGATATGTTGGTTCAGCCATAGGTATCCATCGTGATATCATGATAGTAATAACTTTACACATGCATTCACCTCCTGATGTTGTCCGAAGTGTGGGATCTTTATCACATTGAGTAGCGTGGACTGCGTGAGGTTCTGGGTCCATGACTGTGGGATGATCTTGGAATTATTTCCTTTCATCCTGGTTAGATACTTATGCGGGCTGAGCATGTTGTAAGTCTTTCGGTCACTAAGGTTGAATTCACTAAAATTCAATGTTGTGAGATTATCTTCTTCGGCATGAACTGCGCGCACCCCTTTCGGAAGGTATGCAGTGATCAAAGTATACTCAAATTCTCGAGAGACACTGTCACAGTTGATGGCATCACTGATAGGTGGTAGGTAAGCCGATAGAATTCTAGAATAAGCTTTGCATTCGCAATGTCATCTCTGTGCTTTGTCTATTTATCATCGGTCGGTTGGGATGGACCGATGTGAGCAATGGAAGGAGAGGCCTCCAGTACTCCCATTGACAATGCTTAGACTCCTGAAGATAACCTTGGCTTCGACATGACTCTCTCAGTCATTAAGTCAATCAAAACTTCTTCAACTAATTTCTCTACGGCATTGATCTCATCCGACATACAAGCTCGAGGTCAATTAGATTGGGTGTGAACTAAATTCATAGACTGCAACGGAGGGTACATGAACAACACAATGATCACAGTGAAAAATAATCTCAGGTTGTGGGATCAAATTATTATTTAGAAAAAAGTATCCTTGGTGCATGGCGTGGTGGACTAAGTAAGAAACTTAGCAACGATATGCTTGCAATAGGTATGAGGCGTCATTAACTCATGTTTTTTTCATTATGACACAGTCTGACGGTCTAGTGGTGAACCATCAATTGTTTTTGACCCATTCGGAGCAGCAGTCGAATGGTTATATCGTCTTCCAATGGCTATATTGCTTCGCCTCGGTGAAGTGGCCTATGTCGCTAATATGAGATCTCGGCTAAGTTCAATTTTTGCAAGTTTTTCATTCTGCAAGGTTCCCTCTAGAATATTTTGTAGCCTGTTGATATTAGCTCTCTTTTTACTTAGCTTCCTATCCTTCTTTCCAGTGAGATTCATCTCAGTGATTTTCTTATTCTTATTTTCCTTGGACATAGTCACTTCATGCTACTGATATTCTCTCCTAAGACTCAGGGGTAATACTTCTTCGATATTTGAGACAAATACTGCAATCTTCTGTGAGTCCTCTAGTGCTCTTGCAACTTTGACATCTGGGCTCCGGGTGTCAAATAGCTTCGATTTATTCTCCTGTTCTTCAATCAACTGTGTGATCCTTCTGGTCATGAAATATGTTAACTCTTGTCTCTGTTTTTCTAAAACATTTTCTTCTTCCCTCTTTATGGATTGATCTCTCTCAATCCAAGGTTTTCCAAGTAACATAGTAAATGGGGCATTGTCCTCAATAAACTTGATAATCTCAAAATCTTCCTCTGTCGAAGTTCCATTATCATTCATAGATATATCAATTAGCCTTCCACATAGGTTCACCAGTTTTCCTATGAATAGCCCTATTCCTTTTAATGAAGGGATCATATCAGGCCTTCCTATAGCTTCCAAATTTCTCTTTGGCATAATGTTCACTGGTGTTTCTTCATCAAGAACATAGTCAATGTCGAAGTCCCCTATTCTTACTTCGATGCATTCTTTTTCTTTAAAGATCTTTGATAACCTAAAATGTTGGTGGTCGTTCAAGGTGTCTTTCGTTTGTAGTAATACCTTCTCGGATTATTTCTGGGGTTTGACTATTTCTAGAGCTACCTTAGGGTTTTCTTCACTCAGATTCATTCTTTAAAGCTTATAAATCATTCTAGGGCAATCCAATACTTCATGGTCCAAAGCTTTGCAACATAGGCAACTAGATCTTCCACCAGGGCATTCCTTAGCAAGATGTCCCAGTCTTCTACAACTATAACATAGGGTTAATCCTCTATTCCTTTTAAATGATCCCCAACCTCTTCTATACTGTGCACTAGGATCATGGTAACTAGCCTACAAAAAATTATTTCTAGGATCCTGCATCCATTTGCTAGTCCAAACATTCTTTCTATGCATAGGTATAACATATCTATCACTGTACTTATCAGATCTATTCATATCAAGCTTTCTTTCATCTATAAGAGCCCTAGTTTTCAAGCTAGGATAGAATCTATCAAACATACATAGATCCATACCCTAGAAACAATTTTTTTTACTTATTTTACTTTTTCAAAGCACAAAGCTTCCAGATCTAAAAACTTTTGAATATTCTTACCTTTATCAGAGCACAAAGCTTACAGATATTACCTCTTTTCTGCAGATATGACCTCTTTTCTTCAAAAACTTCCACTTTTACCTTTCTTAGAGCACAAAGAGTTCAGATCTCACTTCTTTTCTTTAGATTTGGCCTTCTTTATTTAGCACAAATCTTTTCAGATCAAGTAGAATACTACGCACTAGGGCATAGATTATCGCACAGAGCTTCCACAGTTTCAAGACAAATATTTTCACAAAGCTTTCTCTTCCCCATTTCTCTACAATCATAGTTTCACATCCTGACAAAGGAGACATTTGTTGGCACATAGGCAGACCCAGGGTTCAACGCTACAACAACGCACCAACAAAACCCTAACTACTGTCCCTTTCGGCAACACCTGTGAAGCAGATGAAGTCTCATCTGAGGTAGAGGTAGGGGTGGTTGCAAGACTCAGGTGTCTGCAACCTTAGCTAGGACACAGATCTGTGATTATATTGCTTACAAAGCACTTAGCATCAATCATTCATCAATATTCAACAATTATTATACTTCGCAGATAACACAGAGCATTGCAATATTCACTTAGATATAAGGTAATTTAGCACTTAGCAATAGTAAAACAGATCAGATATAGTAGATCAACACTAAGCATATTCATACATATCAGATCTACTATTCATACACATCTAATGAAGAACAAAGCATAAGTATACCTATCTAAATATACCATCGCACTTATCCAAAGCAGAGATAAACACATCAAGTCAAAGCACAGAGCATAACACACAAATTTACGTGGTTCACCCCCTTCCCTGGGGCTACATCCACCAACTCTTCTTCTTTATTAGCATCTCCAATCGGTTAGAGGCACAAATCCACCAAAAACCCTTCCTCGCATAGGACATAAGATCTGTGTAGCTCACTAGATCCTTCTTCTTTGCGCTTACAACACAAAGCCTTCTATAACTTCTACAACAACTTGCACTTATCTCTATAAACCTTCTACGTTCATGCACAAAGCACTTACATAGTCTATTAGCACTTAGCTTACATCACATAGATACAATCCTCCTCTACTAGATTCCTAGATGTTTATTTATACATTACAAAAGTGGGCCTAAACGTGGGTAAACCCATGGGTCGACATCCCTTTTCCATTACATTGTCCCAAATACCAAAAAGGGGGTCCAAAAGTGGGCCGAGATCTCGTGATCTCTACTTTGTCTCATGCTCCATATTCGACAAGCTATCAAAGTCCCACAAACGGTCAAATATGACCAAGTAACTTCAAAACTTGGTCAAGGGCCAACATGTGTTGTAGTGGAGAAGCCTACATATACACATGTTGTATGGTGTGAAATATGCGTACATGCAGAAAATTATTTATTTTTGTCTCTGGATTTTAACAACAGGGAAGATAAGTCTGCATAGGGAAATGGAATAAGGCCCTCTATGCAAGATTGCATAGGGTGAGGCAAATCTTTCTATAACATATGCCCCCTAATGTGTGAGGTTAGAGGAGTATATGTGATGGCCGAAATACATTATAAACAACCCAAAAGTGCAGTGGTAGGGAACCAACTAGATGAACTAGCTTCTCATTACATTCTTCACTAACTTTGGATACATAGCTTCCAATAAAATTACACTACAGATCCATGTGAAAATATACCAAACAAGTGTTTGTGGCCATGGATAGGCAAATTCAAATGTGGTTACATGCCAATAGTTATCATAGTCATGAACAAGGCCTAGTAGAACCAATCTCAAAATGAATCTGAAGATATTTGTATACCATGGAGTACAATTTGATCTCCCGTGATCACTGAAGTCATATAGGTACTGGTCCAATGAAAAAGAAGCAATAGCTTAGAAAATATGCGGCCACATAGCGATGTCTTCAAGTCTTCTACACAATCCACCAAGGGTGCAAGTCTACATCATGTGAATAAAGGAGTTTAGGTCAAACACAATGAGACATCATTTGATTACCGGTCATTGATGTATACCGTTAACAAATATGAGACACCATACCGATAATGAAAGTAGGTATCAAGGCATCGAGTACATTCTTACAAGTGTGAATAAAGGAGTCGGTGTTGAACACCTAGAGAATCCATCGATCAAGGGACATTGATGTATTCTCAATTGTTGATGGTGAGAGAGCATGCCATTGATCACTACAAGTTGTTAGAAAAACAAGACCGTGGAGCAATAAAATAAAACAAATTTAGAAACAAAACATAGAAGATACACAATACAATAGAGACACATATTTACGTGGTTCACCCAGTGTGGGCTACATCTACCAGAGAAATTTCCAGGTTCTTCCTTTATTATTATCCATCATATGAAGGGATACAACCTACAACAAACCTGTTGTAACTTCCTCTTCTTTCTCTCATAGTCTCCTATCTCAGAATACAATATTTTCCATCAATCATAGCCACAATACATTTACCTCATAAAAGAGGGTTGCCTTTTAGGGAAAAAAATCCTAACATAATTTATACCGTTAGATCTGTGACCTTATAATGAACGGTCCAGATTTATAATGAAATTACAATATACATTTACAAGGAAATTTTTTCTTCGGGGGCTTCACCCCTGAACCCCCGCTTGCCCCCAGACCCCCCAACCGAGGGGATAGCCCCCCTGGACCCCACAGAGGGGGTACCCCCCCTCTGCACTCCTCCGAGTGGAAGAGTGTACATACTTCTGGGGTGTAAATACTTCATGGGGTATAAACATGGCTGAAATTAAAAGACCTATGAATCAGGAAGATAATCAGGCTCCACAACCAACAATCTCCCACTTGGAGACTGATCTCCACAACTCCACTGCTATTGTATATGCTGGACTCTGAACCTTCTTGGACCTAGAAAATTTCTCATCTTCATATTCATTCTTGAAGACCAACTAAAACTGAGAAGGAACTCAGTTTCTCTGTAGTTACTCCCTTTGTTAACATGTCTGGAAGATTATGTCTTGTGTGTATCTTTTCCAACTTCAAATGTCCATCTTCCAAGGTTGATCGTATGAAGTGGTACCTCAACTATATATTCTTAGTCTTCGAATGGAAGGGTGAGTTCTTTGCAAGATGAATGGAACTCTCACTGTCACAGTACAACCTTCTATTCTCTTGCTTCTTTCCCAATTCCTCCATAAACCTCTGTAACCAAATCATCTCTTTACTAGCCTTTGTAGCAGCAACATACTCTGCCTCTGTTGTTGAAAGTGCAACAACCTTTTTTAGTTTTGAAATCCAACTTACTGTTGTTCCACCTATAGTAAACACATACCTTGTGGTACTCCTCTTGATATCTTTATCACCTGCCATATCTGAATCAACATATCCCTGTAGAAAAGTGTCTGAACCTCCAAAACATAATGCATGAGTAGTATTACCTCTCAAATACCTGAGAATCCACATTACTTCCTCCCAATGTTCTTTACCTGGATTGTTCATATACCTTCTCACAACTCCCACTGCATGTGTGTTATCCACAAATTTGGTCATCATGATGGTGTTATGATGATGGAAAATCAAACTCTTTACTAAGAACACTTTCCTGAGAAAAGTTACAGTTGTCTTCTTCCAGAACTCACACTTTTGAAAGATGTTTGCAGGCTACTTATATATTCACCTGCGAGAAGGTCTTATTCTCACATGCTACTTTAAGTTGGGGTGCGAACTTCTCGCACTGTACTCATTGTTAGGGTGCGAACATGTTCTTAAAGGGGGGAAATATAAGAATCTTGAACCTTCTAGAAGGGAATCTTCTAGAAGGGTGAGTTGGCTTTCGAATGGTTATTCAGGTGCTGGCATTCCAGATATCTTGGGATCATTCCCTATCCAAGTAACTAATCTATCTTCTCCTATATATTGAGGGGATTGCTCATGAAAAGGGTTAAGCAAACAAACATCAAGCTAGCTAGAGATTGATTATAGAATTAGTGCAAGACTGTATGGAGGACTGATGCTACAGTAGCAAGAGACAACAACAAGGTCATCACAAGTGGTTGATTTTCTTCATGCATGAGAAAGTGTGTGTGTCAGAGCTAGGAGCCATCGAAAGGAGACCTATGACATCAAGGCTCAAGTTGTAAGTTTCACTGTCAATTAATTCAATACAGCAATATGTCCCTTTCCCATAAAGATGATGTCACTTTATTACATAATTCCTTGATCATATGTATAGACTAGTCATTGAATATATTAATCTGCCTTTACTTCGATTGGTTTGTTCTGTTGTGATCTGGACGGGATGAGAGCATTAGAGCGAAGCTTGGAACAACAGAGATCTAAGGAAAGCGTTCATAAGGTATGTCCATAACCCTTATCTCTTAGTTCATTCAATAGGCTAGATCTAGGGAAAGTGTATTATTCTGTCTTGTTTTGTTCTAGATCCAGGTGGATCTA
>ML796495.1:177763-196193 GCA_009831015.1 Picea engelmannii | reverse complement strand
CTGGCAATGAGCACAAGATTAGAAGAGCCTTGACCTCATCATCAAAGTCCACTTTTACAGAACTTAGTTTATTAGTAATCGTATTAAAATCATTTAAATGATCTGCAACAGACCCACCTTCCGACATCTTCATATTAAATAATATCTTCATTAGAAATAGCTTATTGGATGCCGAGGGTTTTTCATACAATTTTGCCAATGCGTCCATCAAGCCCTTCGTTGTCTTTTCTTTGGAAATATTGAAAGCCATTGACACTACCAGGCTCAGCCGTATTGTTCCTAGAGCCTTTTTTTCAAGAATCTCCCATTCTTCGTCCTTCGTAGCCATCGGCTTCTTTTCTATTCCACCCAATGGTAGGAATAGATCATTCTGATATAAATAGTCTTCCATATGCATCTTCCATAACTGGTAGTTTTGGCCATTAAATTTATCGAACCTAAAATTTCCATCTTCTGACATTGCTCCCACTCGAACCAGGAACCCTATTTTCCTGCGAATTACCTTTCTCTCTGATACCAGTTGTTAGAAAAACAGGACCGTGGAGCAATAAAATAAAACAAATGTGGAAACAAAACACAGAAGATACACAATACAATAGAGACACAGATTTACGTGGTTCACCCAGTGTGGGCTACGTCCACCAGAGAAATTTCCCATTCCTTCCTTTATTATTATATAACATATGAAGGGACACAACCTACAACAAACCCGTTGTAACTTCCTTTTCTTTCTATCACAATCTCCTATCTCAGAATACAATATTTGCCATCAATCATAGCTGCAATATATTTCCCTCATAAAAGAGGTTTGCCTTCTAGGGAAAAAAACCCTAACATAATTTCTACCATTAGATCTGCGACCTTATAATGAATGGTCCAGATTTACAATGAAATTACAATATACATTTACAAGGAATTTTTTTCTTCGGGGGCTTCGCCCTTGAACCCCTGCTGGGGGCCCGCTTGCCCACATACCCCCCAGCTAGGGGGATATCCCACCCGAACCTTGTAGAGGGGGTACCCCCCCTCTGCACTCCCCCGCGTGGAAGAGTGTACACACTTCTGGGGTGTAAATACTTCATGGGGTATAAACACGGTTGAAAGTAAAATACCTCTGAATCAGGAAGATAATCAGACTCCAAAACCAGCAGAAGCCTCATGGTACTCATAAGACTCTAGGTCCCATTTCCATAATAAATGGGTTGAATTTGATGGGAAGAGACCCACTGAAAGGAGAGAATTAAGGCATCTCTCATCAATCAGCATGAGGTACAAAGCAGGAGATTTATGATTTGGTGGAAATCAGACGAAGAACATGTTCACGAACCAATGACCACGTGTGTCTTTCGTGTGTGCTAAGTGCAAGTGGTACACGAAAAATACCCTCTAAATATCATCTAATGATGAAAACTTCTAACAAAGGCGAGGAATCCATCAATAAGGCTAATGGAATCCAAGACACTGCATGAATCCCAATGTGTGAATAGATGTTTTACCGTCGAACACAAGGGAAACCACCCAGTCAATGACCAATGATGAAATGTCAATTGTTGGGTTCAAGGTTACCTATCAATGATGAAAGTAGGGCCAGGGTGCATGATAGGACTACAATATCATGTGATTCTGAAAAAAATTGAGGGTATGGCCGACATGCAAAGTCAAGAGTTTTGAGGAGTGGTCGACACAGGTTGATAGACTTCCTTTGAACAAGAGCATGAGACATATGGAGGACTCTAGAAACATAGACAAAATGATGAAACCAAGAGATGTAGGAGGCATCAATGAAATTCTTTGTAGGGACTAGAAGTGTGACCAGTCGATAGAAAGGACTCTGTAAGGAGCTCAACTTCCTAAGGCCATGCTAATCCCAAAATTATGACGGTCAATGGACTCAATAACTTTGTGCTTTGTTCAAAGGTGACACGACTGCTTCCAATACAAGATAATACTCCCTTCCCACCCGTCTTTTTTTGTTTTTTCATAGACAAATGAATTCTATGATACAGAGGAGGAAATGAGTGTCGCAAGTAAGAAAAACTAGTTCCAGAAGTGGAACATACCTATGATAAATGTAGGGAAATGCATATGGGAGATGGACACTCGGGGGAATGTTTCCTTCTAGGTATAGGGTGTCAAATTTTGAAGGATATAAACAAGGATTTACTTGGTTGAGGATGAAAAGATTGTTGAGGAAAATGATTTATAACGCAAAGAGAGAATCGGCTATAGGCTCAATAATGCAAGCACATGTATGAGATGCAATCACAACTTAACGCCAAAAAATTTCCTTTTTATGTATTTTAGTATACTTGGTGTGAAAAAGGGATAAACTTGTGCCAAATAGACGTCTTTTCAAATCCAATTTACGAGTGTGAAAGAGACAAGTTCACTCAGCAATATTTTCACTTTTTGATAATGAGTCAGAAAAGATCTTAACTAAGACTCGCGACCTTTCAAGTTCAATTTAACGAGTGTTAAAGGGACAAATCACTCACAAATCTTTTCTCTTTTTGAGCGAGTTGGAAAAGAACTTAACTCATACTCGTTTGGGAGTCCTCAGGGTATAAGGATTCATGTTTATGAGTGAGAAATGAGGCTCAGTATCAAGTCATGTATTAGCTATTAGGGACTCACAATCCTATGGAAAAATCTCTACATGGGCACCAAATGAAATAGGGGATCTAACTAGGGCACCCATGTTTGGTAAGTCTCTACCACTTGATAATGACATGACTTGTAGTAGATGGAAGGTTCTGTGTCACAAAAAATGGGTTCGTACATAAGGCATAAAAGTGACAGTTATAGGATAATGTGAGAATGCATAATAGAGTGGATACTTATCCTATATGTTGGGTAATGAAAATACTTGCTTGTGGTGACGAATGGCCAACATAATTTTGAAATCCACAAGAATATCAGGTTAAAACTACAAAAACCAACTCAATCCACCTTTGTATTAGTCCATTAGGTGAAAAAATGGCTTAAAACTATAGAAAGTGGGTAAAAATCATTTATAAATAGTAACAAAATTAAAAATTACTATACCATTTTGATTTTTTACCCAACAAGTGAAAATTGGACCAAAATACCTCCGAGATTCAAATGGAGACTGCAGGAGCATCGGGCAACGAAATCAACCATCGTCTGGATCAGGTAAATCTACTTCTCTTCCTCTTCAATTTCAGTGGATTAAATTTTTGAATTAGATCCCAAAATTTTAGTTGTTGAGGGTGAAAAATGTGAATTTCGGTGTAAGTGGGCTATCCCCTATCAGTTCTTGTATACGATAAGTTATACACACCTGTGTAAATTGAAATGTGCATGTAGCCATCCCTATACATGACTGTAAGTGGGGTAGACTGCGTACAGGCATGCAAACAATAAATTCTAAGGGTTCTAACTCAAATTTTGACTTTTCCTTGGTAGGATGGTTCCTGAATGGAGATAAAGAGTGATCTAGGTGGATATCGGTGGCCACCCACCTTTTCCAACTAGCTCAAAATAGTTTTCTGCCAATTTTGGTAATTTACTATTTTTAGCAGTTTTTCACTTCTGGAGCCGTTTTGAGGCCCTAAACAATGTTCTTTGGTAAAATGGAGAGAAAAATGGAAATTCCTTCCATATTTCCCCAAAAATGAATCTCCTCGATGATACCTTTCCAATGGGCTATCATATGCCTAAAACGAAGATTGTATGCAAAAGTTACAACACCTGGAAGTTGATGTAGTAACTTACCCAAACAGGGCCCACATGACTTTTGGTGCTTCATCTCCTAGGGTTAGATTTTTGGATGTCTAGGGTTTTTGGCATTCCTGTTTATGGTAACAAGGCCTTCAGAGCCTCATTGTAATCATCTTCTTTCCAATGAGCATAGTCATCACATCTCTTCTCAGAGATAAGTCACCTCCATTCCAGCAAGCTTGTTTTCACTGCATTTTACAGTTTCAACTTATTTCCTTATTGAATAGAAAACCAATTTTATTGTATCTCTGTTATTTTTTGTTAAGCACCTGTTAATAATCTGTATTCATTTAATTCTACTCATAAAATCTAGATTAGTGGTATTAGAGGGGTCTGATCCTTGTCGTCTTAATGCTTGTCCCCAACGAGGTTTGAGTACAAAGAGTTGGGTCTCGAGCTTGTTTCTATTGAGGAAAAAATCTCTCACATGCCCAAGCAACCTCTCATGGTAGGAGAAAAGAAAGATGATGGGACAGGAGATCCTTTCAAACTATTGATTGAGGAAGTCCTCATGCAACAAAAGAATGAGATGATGGATAGTTTCACGCAAATCCTTCGGCGGCTACCAAGAGGAGATGCATTTTCTTCAAGCAGAGGTGTCGCCCCCTTAAAGGTATAAATAAAATTTGATATTCCTATATTTAAAGGTCAGATAGACACATATGTTGTAGAAAAGTGGTTGAATCTACTAGAAGGGTATTTTTATGTCCATAACTTTTTGAATAGAGAAAAGTTTACTTTTGCCCTCCTCAAAGCCATTCCCCATGTCAAATATTGGTGGGAAACTTTTTTGAGAAAAAGGAAACAGAGGAACCCTCATTATTTACAGTCACGACCACCTAGGAATCCTTCAGGGATGCTATTAAGGAACAATACTACCCTATTGGAAGTTATGACGACTTGTATACCAAATGGACCACACTGCGGTAAGAAAAAGACCAAGCAGTGCTAGATTTCACAAATATCTTCCATACTTTGCACACCAAGATGGATATCAAATATTCAGAGTGACATATGGTGCTCAAGTATCGCAGTGCTCTGCATAGATACATCCAAACCGAAATGGAATTTCTGGACATCTCATACTTTGGCATGGCCTACCGATATGTCGTCAAAATCGAGTAGAAGCTCACCAAAAGAGGTGGAAATTTAGGCCTCGGAACCCCTCACAAAAAAACCCAAGAAAGGGTGGCCCCAACCCATAGAAAAAAGGACAGAGTAAATATGGACAATATCAGGACAACCAGTCCAAGCCGCAAGCAAAGAAGGACATTGAAAAGACAAAGAAAGATACCAGGAAGTGGTGCGACTTCCATAAGATCCCTTGGCATAACACTGTTGACTACCTCTCAAAGAAGTCGTTGGTGGTCATGGTGAAAGCCTCTGAATTAGATGCGGGTTCTGACTCTGAGACACAACTAGAAAGGGGAAGATAGATCATTGATGCAGAACCCAGTGCCACGATTTCTACCACCAAGCTCCAACCTGGTTAACTAGACGAGCTAGATGAAGGAGACTACCTCTTCCATTCATAGATGTGGGTAAAAGGCACCCCACTGCACTTCATCGTTGATAGTGATAGCCAGAAGAACCTCATCTCAGCAGACGTCATCAAGTAGCTAGCCCTACCGACAACGCCGCACCCACAACCCTACACCATTGGATGGCTCCGCCAAGGAAGTGATCTCTGCATCAGCCAACAATGTCGACTGTAATATGGCATCAAGCCCTCAAATATAAGGTATTTTGTGATGTTTCTCCTCTCGAAGTTTGTGATGTTCTTTGGGTCCAACCTTATTTATGGAAACGTCATGTTGTGTATAAGTCTAGGCCTCGTAGTGTTATTATTACTTTGAACAAGAAAATGTACATGATACCCGAGGCAATCCCACCTAGTATTATTTCCTTGCTCTATGCTAAGAAATTCAAGAAGGTTATCTCTCAGATGGGGAAGTTTGTCTTCTTCATGATTCACTCTCATAATAGGAGAAATATCAAAGCCACATCCAGGGTCTCTGCGGTTGACCTCTCCACACAACAGAAGCAAGTAGATAAGGTCATGAAAGAATACTTAGATATCTTCTCCTCACCTACCAGGGTACCTCTGCACTGTCAGGTCAAGAACCCCATCAATATGACCCCCAACACATCGCTGCCCAATGGGCCAGTATATCATCAATATCTATTAGAGAATGAGGATATTAAGCGATAGATCCAAGAAATTCTCCACAAGGGGCACATCCATCCCATCTCATCACCTTGCAGGAGCCCAATCGTTATGGTACAGAAGAAAGATGGAACCTGGCGACTCTGTATTGATTATTGGGATCTGAATAAAATGATAGTCAGAAACTAGTACCTGATTCCCCAAATCGACAACCTCCATTATCAACTCACGGGAGCCAAATACTTCAGTAAGATTGATTTGAAGTCTGGCTACCACCAGGTCTCGATAGAACAAATAGATGTATGGAAGACCGCCTTCAAGTCAAAGGAAGGCCTTTTCGAATGGTTGGTCATGCCCTTTGGTTTAAAAAATGCTCCAACCACTTTCATGAGGATGATGGACGATATCCTGTGACCATTCACCAATACTTCTGTGGTGGTGTGTCTGGATGAAATTATCATTTACAGAAAGACTTGGGTCGAACACTTGCAGCATATTCAACAGTTTCTTCACACCCTGCACAACACAAGTTATATGCCAACATGGAAAAATTCTCCTTCGGCATGGACAAGGTCCATTACCTGGGCTACATCATGGATCAACATGGCATACATGTGGATCCAGCCAAGATCCAAGTCATTCATGACTGGCCAGCCCCAACCACACTCACTAAGCTTTGGAGATTCTTGGGCCTTGCCAATTTCTACCACAGGTTCATGTTGGGATTCTCCCATATTGCATGGGCCCTCAGCCAAATAACCAAGTTTGGTTGTAAGGTGAAATTTGTGTAGGTCTGGTCCCAACAACAAGCATTTGATGATTTGAAGCAACACTTGTTCTCAACCCCAGTACTTTCACTACCAGACCTGTAGCATCCCTTTATGATCACGATAGATGCTTCAAACTATGTTGTGGGCGTCGTTCTCACTCAGCACGGCCACCCCATGGCCTATCATAGTGAGACACTATCAGATGTTGTCCATAAGTACCCTAATTACAACAAATAAATGTACTCCATTGTGAAATCCTACCATTAGTGGAGACATTACATTCTTGAGAAGGAGACATTCATCCACACTGATCATAAGCCACTGCAATTCATGCAGACACAAGGAAAATTGCAGAATGACCACCATCAAAAGTGGTCCACATACTTGCAGCAATTCCACCTCAACATCAAGTATAAAACAGGAAGCACCAATCACGTGACTAATTTCCTCAGCAGATCGCCAGTCACAACACTCACCACGGTGCCAGACTCTTGCGGCCATGAGACCTCTCGATGCCCCCAACTCTATGAGATAGACCACCTACCAAATGTTGTGTGCAAATGTAGTTGTTGATAATTTCCATCTTTGGGATGGGTTGTTGTGTCGTCTGGGCCATATCTATGTTCCATAAAGAAAGCAAGCGAAGATGATCTGGGAAGCCCACTACAGTCGAGTGGAAGGACACTTCGGCATCAAAAAGATAGTGGCGATGCTACATAAATATTTCTACTGGTCGAAACTTCAACATGAGGTCAACAAGTATATCAGGTCCTGCACTGTCTGCACTATTACCAAACCAAACACTAAGAAATGGGGCATGTACACCTCTCTTCCTACTTCTGACAAGCCATGGGAATCCATCTCAATGGACTACATGTTGGGCCTCCCATTCACCAAGCAGAGAAATGACTGTGTTTTTATGGTTGTTGATCGCTTTTCTAAGATGGTGATTCTGGTTGCCTGCAAGAAGAACATCATAGTAGAGGCCACTCCCAAGCTCTTATTTGAACGATTTTGGGTACATTTTGGAATCCCAAAAACCATTGTCTCAGAATGGGACAGTCGATTTCTCATCACATTCTGGTCGAGCCTCTATTCACTGCTGGACACCAAGCTCACCAAATCCACGGCCTTCCACCCCCAGACAGATGGCCAAACTGAGGTCGTAAATCGAATGCTTGTGCATATCCTTCGTATGTATAATTCAAAGAACCCTCAAACATGGGATGAGAGACTTCCCTATGTACAGCATAGCTACAACCAAGCCCTGCATAGCTTAACCGGACATAGTCCCTTTCAAGTGGGGTTGGGATTCCAACCATTGGGTCCCATAGATGTTGCACTTCCCCTTGCGATCACCTCGACCGACTCATCTCCCACTCCAACTAAAGCTGAAAAATCCACTTGGTTCATTGAGAGGATCCAACACATCCACCAATAGGTTCAGGATATCCTACAGAAGTCCAATGACAAGTACAAGCAGTGCCATGATCAACATTGGGTGCCGCATAAGTTTCAGGTGGGCGACAAAGTTTGGTTGCACTTGTAGAAATAACACCTTACATGACACCATAGAGAGATTATCCCACTCCATTATGGGTTGTATACCATCACCAAGGTCATGGGGGATAATTATTTTCAGTTCAACATTCCTCCTTTCCTTGGCCTACACCCAGTGTCCATCATGGATCTCCTTCGCCCTTATTTCCCACCATTATTAGACACCTCAGATGTAGCAGAGCAACTGACACCAAAAGAGCTCAACCTTGACTGCATATAATAGGAATCTAGTGATCATATTGTGGAAACATGGGTCAAGGGCACTCGACAACAAAGGATGCAGCTTTATCAAGTTCATTAAATCAGGGCAGCTCCTGCACCAAGGCAAGTGGCTCACCTGGGGCCAAATTCAGCAGAAATTTCCTCATGTGATGGGGGAAATCAACGCAATGGATACCATTACTTCATAAGGAGGGAATATTGATCTAGGTGGATATATGTGGCTACCCACCTTTTCCAACTGGCTCAAAACAATTTTCTGGCAATTTTGGTAATTAACTATTTTTAGCAGTTTTTCACTTCCAGAGTCGTTTTGAGGCCCTAAACAATGTTTTTTGGGAAAATGGGGAGAAATATATAAGTTCTTTTAATATATCCCCCAAAATTAATCTCCTCTATTATACCTTTCCAATGGGTTATCACACGCCTAAAACGAAGATTGTATGAAAAAGTTACGACCCCGGGAAGTTGATGTACTAACTTACCCAAATAGGGCCCACATGCATTTTGGAAATTCATCTCCTAGGGTTAGTTTTTTGGATGTATAGGGTTTTTGGAATTCATTTTTATGGTAAACATTCCTTCAGAGCCTCATTTTAATCATTTTCTTGTGAATGAGCGCAGTCGTCACATCTCTTCTTAGAGATAAGCCGCCACCATTCCAACAAGCTTGTTTCCGCTGCATTTTACAGTTTCAACTTATTTCCTTATTAAATAGAAAACCAATTTTATTGTATCTTTGTTATTTTGTGTTAAGAACCTATTAATAATCTGTATTCATTTCGTTATGCTCATAAAATCTAGATCAAAGAGAGAACGAGGAGGTTGATGCTGGAGTAGATCGAGATCTGGGGGCCCAAATGGCCTTAAAGAGATGTGGCTTGTATAAATTTTGGGCCCTCAAAGGAATGCGATCCCAGGTGAGGTTGCTCGAGATACTTGTGGGTTACTAGGACCCCGATATTGAAGGATTCAATCTCTATGGGCAATCATTGAGAATTGAAGTAGAGGACATTTACTTTTTGACTGGTCTATCACGTCGGGGAGAGGTTGTAAACCTCAAATCACGGAGAGGAGGGAGCGGAATGAAAATAGAAGAATACATCGATGCCCACTGTGTAGCATGGACTCCTAAGGTAGGGAGTCAACTCCCTATCCAGGAAATAAACAAACTCATCCTGAATATCATTTTCCTTGTATTGACCAGGATCACAGGTTCGGTCTCGTTGCAATGGGCATCGAGGTCCCTCATGTTCTATGCAGTGCAATGTATGAGACCCATAGTATATGACTAGTGTACCTCACTACTGACGAATATGAAGAGCCAGTTAGTAGAGTGAAAATAGGGGAGTAAGATAAATTTTGGGTTTGCCTCTATCCTATGCAGTTTCATTTTCGAGTGGGTTCCAGGTCTGGGACCTAGAGTCGAGATTATTCCTAGAGGACCTCACGACCCAGCCATGGCACGGTGGACCGAGGTAATGAGGCAGTAGGGGGGAGGTAGGGTGTCGACACCCTACAATGAGGATTTATTATACTGGTGGCAGTGACAGGTCATTTTCCTAGATAACTATCCCTATGCATGGATATACTTTCAGGGAGATCCAAACATTCAACTCCCACCAAGGACATCCTACGGTGACATAGGTACGTCAAAAGTTTTTACGTATTTCATTTTTTTGTATTTTTGTATAATAGAACAAAAATTTTTTTGGATGGTGTTTAATTATTGACTAGACATTTGTGCAACACAGACGTGGGTCAGCGACGACCATAAGGCTTCCCTCAACATTGACAGAGGAATTGAGGAGATGAGGCAGTGGGAGGAGAAGATGAGAGGGTTCTACAAAATGTGCAGGGAAACCTGTCGCATTTGACTCACAGGTTCCCATGGTTCAAGTAGAGGATTTTCCTGAAGCCATGCTACGACATGTGGTTGGTGTACCCAGGGCATGCGTATGACTCTTTCGGCATTGAAAACGTCGTGGCTTGTTACCATGACACACATATGATGCCACAAGCATAGATGTCGTGGGATATTGTAGTAAAAGTTGTATATGTGTATTGAGGGTATTAGCCCCAATTTTTTACTATAAACACCATATTTTTTTGAAATATATGAAATAGGATCTTCGACTTTACTTATACTTTACAATGTGTACATTCATGACATGGTTTTATTTTCTTTAGTTATGTGACAAATGCCAATCTAAAACAAAAATAGCATAAGCATCAGATACTTTATTAGAACTCCTAGGAATGTGATAATATGTAATAAAATCAAATTGTCATTCTAAAAAACGTACCTGTAGGAATCATCGGAGTAAAGTAGGATCACACACGCAGTAACAATCACTTAACTGATGTACTACTAATTAGGAATCTAGGAAAACTTATAATGAACGAACTCCATGTGAGATAGCATCACGCTCAAGTTATATAATGGTGCTATATTCGACCACATTATTCATGGATGGCCCGAGGCATACGCAACCTGAAGACACCAGTAGACCCTCGGGTGAGTAAACCACCCAAGCAGTGGAAGACAAGTTCTGTGGATCCTAGTTAGACCGAAGACTTTGTTGACATCTGTCAACCAAGTGAAAAGTCGATAGGAAACCCAAAGAAAAAAATAAAATAAAAATATATATACACTAAATTACATTAGTATATAGAGAGTTTTTCACAAGCCTAGGGCTCAAGTGTAATATCTTTTCAAGTAGAGCCCATTTCTGGTCTCAACCAACCTATTCCCTTCATAATATTCTAACTCATAGGCTCCTTTTTCTAACACATGTCACACGATATAGGAACCGTGCCACATGGGTTTAAAATTACCTGCCCCTAGTGGCTCTTTATCTTGATCATACAAGAGGACCAAGTCACCCTCTATGTACAACCAAGGATAGACAGACTTATCGCACTGGACCTTGACACATTTTTTTGTTCGCCTCGATAAGCATGGCCTCGACCCACTTACTAAAGTAGTCAACAACCACAATAATTTGTTGATAACCCCCATCTGAAGTTGGGTTGCAATCCATGAATTCCACCCTCCCACTTGGTGAAGGGACCGACAGTAATGACTGGGTGAAGAGGGGATGGATGCGAGCACATTTTCTGAGTGAAAACCTGGCAGGGGTGACACTTCTTAACCACTTCAATACAATATTTAAAGATAGTAGGACAGAAATAATTGGCTTGAAAAATGTTTTGGGTTGTCGCAAGCTCGGATGGATGACCACTGCAAGCCCCATTGTGGAAATCGTTTAGGACAGACTCGGCCTCTCCGTGAGTTAAAAAATGATGCAAGATATTTTCTATTCCTTGGAAATACAAAGTGTCAACGATGATAGTATATTTCTTATCTTAGTATCTTACACGTCGTCAATCATTTCACGAGAGATGTTGAGGGAACTTCAAGGTTTGAATATAGAGAACAATGTCTCCATACCAGCGGTCAGAGAATGAGACAATAAAAATGTGCTTGTCTGCAAACAAATCAACATGGATAACATCCTCATCTAATCATGGAAAACCAGATATTAACTCTGCGAAGACTAGGGATTTCGCGGAAGAGAAATCGAGATCAAACAACTATAAAATGATGATTCATTTATTATAGTTTCCCCCTATGATACGCCTGGTAAGGATGTATTGAAATGGATTGAAATCAACAACCACCGTAGTCTTGCAAAGTAATATATAATGATGCAAACATTGGACTGCGTGCACGACAGCCAAAGCTATCTTTTCAACGTGAGAGTAATTAAGTTCTAGACCAACTAAAGTTTGATTAATATAGTAGATGACGTGCTCGTGGAGATCATCATCCTCCTGAACCAGAACCATACCAATCGTATCCTCAGACACGACGATATAAATTAAGTAATCTCTACTATAATCAGGAGGCTTCATCAAGGGCGTCGACACCAAATATTTCTTCAAAGCATCGAAGGAATCTTGGGCTCGCTCATCCTAGATAAAAGGAGTGTCCTTTTTCAAGAGACGCATGAAACCCTTAGTGATATTGTCATAATTCACTATAAATCGACGAATAAAGTTAGCTTTCCCCTGTAAACCCTAAAGTTGTCTAATCGTGTGCAGGGGAGGAAACTGAAGTATTTCCTCAACCTTTAGTCGATCTACCATGATCTCGGTCTCAGAAAGTAGAAAACCCAAAAGACGACCAGACTTAACGCAAAATATGCACTTGTGAGGGTTCAACCGGATTCTATAATAACGACATCTTTCAAAAACAAGCCGAAGGTCAGTAGCGTGATCTGCTCTCTTACGAGAGTGAGCAGCAAGATCATCAAGGTAAGATTCGACTATGTGCTTAAGATTATGAAAAGTGAAAGTCATGGCACATTGAAAGGTTTCTCCAGCATTTTTAAGGCTGAAAGGAATTTTCCAGTATGCGAAAGTACCCCAAGGATAAATAAATGTCGTATTGTGTTGATCCTCATGTTTGATTTGAATTTGGTTACACCCTGAAAATCCATCCATAAAATAAAATACTTTGCTTCCTGCACACTCATTGTTGGCCCTTGACCAAGTTTTGAGGAACACTTGGTCATATTTGACCATTTTTGGACTACAACAGTCTGTCGAAGATGGAGCACCAAGAGAAGCATAGATCATGGGATCTCGGCCCACTTTTGGGACCCTTTTTAGGGTTTTGGGTTAATGTAATGGGAAAGTGATGTCGGCCCATGGGTTTACCCATGTTTTAGGCCTATTTTGTAAAGTATAAGTAGCTAAGAAATGTAAGATAGAGGAAGAAGATAAGCTAAGTGCTAGTAAAGGCTTTGTGTATATTATGTAACCAAATTGCAGAGCTGAGTGCAAGTGTTGTAAGTGTTGAGTGCATAGATTGTAAGAAGGCTTTGTGCTAGATCTACTCGGGGAAGAAGGATCTAGATAGATGTGCACAGATCTCCTGTCCTATGCAGAGTACAAGTGTGAGCTCTGTGTTGTAACCTGGTTGACCAAAGCTAATAAAGAAAAAGAAGACTTTGTGGATGTAGCCCCAGGGTGGGGGTGAACCACGGTAACTCTATGTGTTATGCTTGGTGCTTCGATCTAATGTGTTGGTTTATTTCCATGTGTTATGCTTTGATATGATTATGCTATGTGATTTGCTATGATACTCTTAGATAGATCCACTTTCCTTTGTGCTTCTTAGATGTATGGGTGTAGATTTGACATATATGAAAGTGATGAGTGCTAAACCTATTTTGTTATTTCTAAGTGATAAATTAACCTAGATCCAAGTGAATGTTGTGGTGCTCTGTGCCATCTGTGGAGAGCCTTGAGGGTTAAATATTGATGATCGATATTTTCTAAAGTACTTTCTAGGTGTAAGAATCACAGATCTGTGTCCCAGCTAAGGTTACAGACACTTGAGTCTTGCAACCATCCCTACCTCTACCTCAGGTGAGACTTCATCTGCTTCGCAGGTGTTCCTGAAAGGGCTGGTAGTTAGGGTTTTGTTGGTGCGTTGTTGAAGCGTTGAACCCTGGGTCTACCCCTGTGCTAACAAATGGTTCCTTTGCCTATAGCGCAGTTGATAGGTTAAAAAATTTGTCTTTGGAATGTAAGAAGTTGGTGCTAGAAGCACCCAGACTTATGAGAACCTCACAAAGAACCCAAAATTGCATACATTAGAGGCGCAACTCCAAGAAGCAAAGTGGCATGAAGATATGTTATAGGGACAGCTGAAGGCCTTGACCCTAGTTGAAAGAATGAAGTGAATCCCAGAACAACGCACCGCCCAAAAACAGGTACACATGCTGCAAATTAAAGTGATGGAAGTCTCTCAACAACTTCAACCCCTCCAAGAGAAAGCATGCCAACTGCTCACTGAAGTTGAGAGCCAGACAACCAAGCTTGAACAGGTTGTCATCATCGCATAACAGTGCATGGAAGGACCAGTAAACGATGTAGTGATCCAAGAGTTCACTGAGCAAGAGGTTGTTGCATTGCAATAGGTCGAAGTAGCTCGAGCCAATCTTGAGACATTCGAAGTAGAGTTGATCAGACCAGAGTGACTCGGTGTTAGCGATATTTCTTGTAAAGGGGGGTAGAATGCAAAAGATTGGGTCAAAAACCCACTTGTCCTAAGTTTTGGGTGATAATACACCCGCGGTAAACCATGTGCAGAATCTAACGGTCGCGATTCGCGCGCCCAGATCAACGGCGCACAACAAATTCCGGACCCCCCCTGCCTTTCGACCTTTAAGCGGGGGGGGTCTGGAATCGCGGACACGACTCTCCAACGGTTCATATTGGCGCACCCGGATCAACGGCAATGAAGACCATTCCAGACCCCCCCTTCCTTTCGACCTTTAAGCAGAGGGGGGGGTCCGGAATCGACAGAGCAGCTTTCGACGGCCGAGATTCCAGCGCCCAGATCAACGGTGCTTGGAAAACCCCGTCCTCCTCATCCACTCTGGGTTTAGCTGGCGTGGGCCCTTCCCTCATCATGACGTCCTCCTTTCCACCTTTCTCATGCTGCCATGTGTCACTCTTCCACCCCCCTCTTTGGTCCACATGTTCCCCCCTTCCTTCTCATTGTCCATTAGCCGCTCGCCATGTGTCCCTCACGTCATCCCCTCACCAAAAGTTGAGTTCGTTATCTCTCGCCTTCCCTCTTTCCTCCCAAGGCCTTTCACCATAAACCATCCTCTGTCACCCTCCTCGCACCTCGCCACTCCTCTTCCATGTCCTTATAATATGACGCCATCCCCCCCCTTTTTACCATGCACCTTGTTCTCCGCGCTGGCCGCCATGCCTATCCACCAAGCCTTCCAGTTATCCTAGGTGGCAACGCGAGAAGCCTTCCTTACCCCAAGGTGTTGAGTTGGCCAGATCATCCTCAATCCCAAGAAGTAGTTATTGAAGTGGTTGATGGTGGTTAGAAATCGTCTCCACCATAATGGGAAGGTCCTGCAATGAATTAAAGGCACGTCGAGTCACCGAAGAAACTGTCAGAAGATCGATTGCGTCTGCCATAAGTTGCATGACCATTCAAAGATTGCAGCTCCGTGTAGTCAGAATCCATGCAGACGCAAAGCTTTCAATGCTACGTCTCGATCTTGTTGTTGTTGTTATTTTGAGTATATGAAGGCATTTTGGCCATTTTTGTATCTATCGATGGTTGAGCTTAGCTCCCAGTTGTAAATCTTTAATAAAGCACTGATACTCTGGCTATGTATGAACTCTTGAGACTTCTTTCCTGATGGATGCCAGTTTCTTTTACACCTTTGTTACACTGTGTTTGGATCGCTCAGAATTGGAGGATCCAGTTGAGCCATAGCTGCTATAGGATGATGTTGGTAGGATCACTGTAACAGTTGTGATGTTTCTAACCAGTTCTTGTGGTTTTCCCATCACCAAGTGACTTGGAATTGGAGGATCCATTCATGTCCTCCTCGGTTTCTTGAGACCCTGAACCAAGCGGATCTTGTACTCAGTGTCTTTCCTCTGCAAATAGCCGTAAGCCTGTTGCCCAAAACTACTTGTCCATTTTCTCACTAAGTCTTCCACCTACTCATCCTTTTATTAACCCACTGGCTGAAGTTGGATCAAGACCTCCTTTGTTCCTTACATACCAGACTTAGTCCCTGAGTTAGAGTGATATCCCCTCGAGATTTCCCCCATTTGATCACCTCTTAAAAGCAAACTGTGACATTAAACTGATGGGCGTCAGGCTCTTCTCCTGCTAGCAGTCCAGAAGTGACTTTCGTCGCCAACATTTCTGGCACCGTTGCCGGGGACGAAGTTGAATATTTTTCCCCAGGATTGAATGACAAAGATCAACTGATTCTGAAGGTGCATCAGATATCATAACTTGAAGATTGCTACTATGCACCTGGCGACTCCATTGTGACAACTCCACTGAGGAGAACCCGCACTATCAACTGTGGCTTCGAGAGGCAGACACACGAGGTCTAACCCACACTTGCCTTTAGCTACACCAGAAGCTGACGCGGAAGCAGTGCGCAGAAAGGGAAAGAGCTCTGCGAGAGAATTTTTCATCGATGAAACAGGTAATACGCCCTCCCCTTCTGTGAAAACTCCATTTTCTTATTCACAGCTTCCTAGTCGTCCTTCTTTCGAAGTCCCTCGTTCTTTAAATTTTGGGAGTGTTCCTGCTGAGTTTTCTCCTTCCAGTCTGGTATCAGAAAGAGAAATCCTTGTCACTCCCTCCTCCCTAGAGGTCTTGCCCTATCACAGACCTCGAACTTCTGAAGGTTTCACCACCCCTCCTTTTGTTGCAACTGTTGCACAGAGAGAAGCGTCTGCACACTCAGGTCCCTTGGTTATCTCTCCGTTCTCTCTGTTGTCTCCTCCAAGAATCTCTATTTCGACATCTCCCGTTCATACTCCTTCTCCTCCGAGTTCTCCTCTACCGAACATCCCTATGGCTGGTGCTAATCCCCCTCCGAATAGAATGGATGCCATAGTCGCTGCCAGATATGTTCCTTTGATTCTACCCCAGCCTCTAAACCCTCTCCCTGCTGGAGACTATTTGAAATACATGCCCAAGTTCAGTGGGGAGGGAGATGTAATTGTTGAAGAGCACCTAGCTGCCTTTTACAGCTATGCAGACAACCTGAATATCGAAATTGAAGATGTCTGGATGAGAGTCTTTGTCCAGAGCCTTGATGGGGAGGTGAGGAAATGGTTCCGGGGACTGGCCCCTGGATCTATTGCTGGCATTGAAGCCTTGGATAACGTTTTCTTGAGGCAGTGGGGAGACAAAAAAGATTATATGTATTATATGACAGAGTTTGGGTCTCTGAGGAAGATGAAAGGAGAGTCTATCTCAGACTTCTCCAAAAGATTTAATAAAATGTACAACAAGATTCCTGCAAAGATTAAGCCCTCAGAGGCCTCCACTAAAATTTCCTATGCCGGTACATTTGACCCTGATTTCTGCCTCGTGTTAAGAGAAAGAAGAGCCACCTCTTTGGCTCATATGCAAGATGCAGCTATAGAGGTGGAATCCAATATATTGGCAGCTGACAGACTGAGAAGCCAATCCGACACAGATAGAAGAAAGGACAAGTCGGAAGCCTCAACTTTCGACCCATCACTGCCTCACCCTCAAGTAGATGAGCTGACCCAAGTTATGAACCTCCTTAAGGAAGAGGTGGAGAGATTGAAGGTGGAAAGGAAACAAATGTATAAGGGCCCTCAGACCACTGAAAATAGAGGAGGTTTCAGAAGAACAAATATTTTTTCTCCTCCAACCATGCACAGAGAGAAGGAAAGAGACAGAGACGACCAAAGAATTCAGGCTCCCTTCCAGAACAATTTTGTGGCTGATGAAGAAGAAAGGGAAGCAGACGAGCCTGAGCCTAAAATCCACAGTGTAGAAGTCACTCCCCCTTTCCCTCATCTGACCCAATCAGCATATGAAGAGTCTCTCATGGATGGTCAGCTGAACGAATTGAGCAAAGGAGACAAAGCTAGTGGTGGTCGAGGTAGATACAATCTGAGGTCTGACAAAAGAGCCGCAGCACCTGATGTTCCTGAGCCATCCACCAGAACAGAGAAACCCGCTAACGAAGTAGCATACAGAGGTAAGAAGGCTCAACCCCTCTCCCCCATTGTCCATAAACATGTTCCTGAAATTAGAGAAATCCCAAAGCCCATGTCTTCTTTCAATTTCGAACATGAAATTCAAAAAGTAAGAATTCCTGTGCCACTTACTGAGCTTATTAAACATGAGGAATTCAAAAAAAAATTCTCTGAGCTGTTAAAGTCTGAAGCCTCATATCCCCTCACAAACTCTATAAATCTCCAAGATGAAAGGCCTACAGTTGTCCTAGGTCCCATGGTAGAAGACAGAGATGATTCATCCCCTCCCTTCTACACCTCCCTGAACATACATGACAAGGTACTGCATAACTGCCTTATGGACTCAGGGGCCTCCCACAACCTCATGCCCAAAGCCGTCATG
>ML796495.1:136525-158369 GCA_009831015.1 Picea engelmannii | reverse complement strand
CCAAGTCCCCTTTCTTCATTGTGCCTTTGGATTTCATCAATAGATCAGCTTATACATTGGTGATATTGGTCCATTTGTCTCTATTTTTCATTTTTCCATATGCTCATAGTTTTAATTTGTTTTAGTTTGATTTTTGTTTATAATTTTGTTATTTCTCTTTCTAACCTTTTACTCTACATCTGTCATGCCTAGCAGAGCCCAATTGGGCATGTAAGCACTCATTATTTGCTCACCTAGTGACGAATTGGGTGCAAACAAGAAGATCAAGCAGGTTTTTGACAGGAAAAACAAGAAGAAGGAATTTGATCAGGGTGATCTAGTGCTCAAATGGGATGCACCAAGGCAGGAAAAGGGAAAACACAGTAAATTTGATGCCCTCTGGATCGGGCCTTTCAAGATCCTTGAAGTATTTCCAAACAACACTTACAGGTTGCAGGATCTGGAAGGCAATGAAGTTTTTAGCAGCCCAGTAAATGGGCATTTCTTGAAAAAATGTTTTCTGTGAGCCACAGTTAGCTCTCTTTGTTTCGTTTTGTACATATTGTTTCTATTTTTCATTTTTTGGACTAATAAATGACTCCATAGCCCAACAGCAAAGGCACTAAATCTGCAAAAGAGTTCTTAGAGCATCACAGGGACGACTCTATGCCCCATGGAGCCAAATGTTAGCGATATTTCTTGTAAAGGGGGGTAGAATGCAAAAGATTGGGTCAAAAACCCACTTGTCCTAAGTTTTGGGTGATAATACGCCCGTGGTAAACCATGTGCAGAATATAACGGTCGCGATTCGCATGCCCAGATCAATGGCACACAGCGAATTTCGGACCCCCCCTGCCTTTCGACCTTTAAGCGGGGGGGGGGGTCCGGAATTACTGGCGCGACTCTCCAATGGTTCAGATTGGCACACCTGGATCAACGGCGATGAAGACCATTCCGGACCCCCCCTGCCTTTCGACCTTTAAGCAGAGGGGGGGGTCTGGAATCGACACAGCAGCTTTCGACGGCCGAGATTCTAGTGCTCGGATCAACGGTGCTTGGACAACCCCGTCCTCCTCAACCACTCTGGGTTTAGATGGCGTGGGCCCTTCCCTCGTCATGATGTCCTCCTTTCCACCTTTCTCATGCTGCCATGTGTCACTCTTCCACCCCCCTCTTTGGTCCACATGTTCCCCCCTTCCTTCTCCTCGTCCATTAGCCGCTCGCCATGTGTCCCTCATGTTGGCCCCTCACCAAAAGGAGAGTTCGATATCTCTCGCCTTCCCTCTTTCCTCCCGAGGCATTTCACCATAAACCATCCTCTGTCACCCTCCTCACACCTCGCCACTCCTCTTCCACATCCTCATAATCTGACGCCATCCCCCCCCTTTTTACCATGCGCCCTATTCTCCGCGCTGGACGCCATGCCTATCCACCAAGCCTTTCAGTTATCCTAGGTGGCAGCGCGAGAAGCCTTCCTTACCCCAAGGTGCTGAGTTGGCCAGATCATCCTCAATCCCAAGAAGCAGTTATTGAAGTGGTTGATGGTGGTTAGACATCGTCTCCACCATAATGGGAAGGTCCTGTAATGAATTAAAGGCACGTCGAGTCACCGAAGAAACTGTCAGAAGATCGATTGCGTCTACCATAAGTTGCATGACCATTCAAAGATTGCAGCTCCGTGTTGTCAGAAGCCATGTAGACGCAAAGCTTTCAATGCTACGTCTCGATCTTGTTGTTGTTGTTATTTTGAGTATATGAAGTCATTTTGGCCATTTTTGTATCTAACGATGGTTGAGCTTAGCTCCCGGTTGTAAATCTTTAATAAAGCACTGATACTCTGGTTATGTATGCACTCTTGAGACTTCTTACCTGATGGATGCCAGTTTCTTTTACGCCTTTGTTACACTGTGTTTGAATCGCTCGGAATTGGAGGATCCAGTTGAACCATAGTTGTTATAGGATGATGTTGGTAGGATCACTGTAATAGTTGTGATGTTTCTAACCAGTTCTTGTGGTTTTCCCATCGCCGAGTGACTTGGAATTGGAGGATCCAGTCAAGTCCTCCTCGGTTTCTTGAGACCCTGAACCAAGCGGATCTTGTACTCAGTGTCTTTCTTCTGCAAATAGCCGTAAGCCTGTTGCCCAAAGCTACTTGTCCATTTTCTCACTAAGTCTTCCACCTACTCATCCTTTTATTAACCCACTGGCTGAAGTTGGATCAAGACCTCCTTTGTTCCTTACATACCAGACTCAGTCCCTGAGTTAGAGTGATATCCCCTCGAGCTTTCCCCCATTTGATCACCTCTTAAAAAAAAACCATGACATTAAACTGATGGGTGTCGGGCTCTGCTCCTGCTAGCAGTCCAGGAGTGACTTCCGTCGCTAACACTCGGGATGAGTCACAGGTGAGTGTTGGGGGCTTGTTGGCCCTTGACCAAGTTTTGAGGAACACTTGGTCATATTTGACCATTTTTGGACTTTGACAGTCTATCAAATATGGAGCGCCATGCGAAGAAGATATCACGGGATCTGGGGCCACTTTTGGGACCCTTTTTAGGGTTTTGGGTTAATGTAATGGGAAAGGGATGTCGGTCCATGGGTTTACCCATGTTTTAGGCCTATTTTTAAAGTATAAGTAGCTAAGAAATGTAAGAGAGAGGAAGAAGATAAGATAAGTGCTTGTAAATTCTTTGTGTATATTATGTGACCGACTTGCAGAGCTGAGTGCAAGTGTTGTAAGTGCAGAGCGCACGAATTGTAAGAAGGCTCTGTGCTAGATATACTCAGGGAAGGAGGATTTGGCTAGGTGCACACAGATCTCCTGTCCTATGTGGAGTACAAGTGTGAGCTCCGTGATGTAACCTAATTGACCAAAGCTAATAAAGAAGAAGAATACTTTGTCGACGTATCCCTGGGGTGGGGGTGAACCATGGTAATTATGTGTGTTATGCTTGGCGCTTCAACCTAATGTGTTGGTTTCTTTACATGCGTTATGCTTTGATATTATTATGCTATGTGATTTTCTATGATACTCTTAGATAGATCCACTTTTCTTTGTTCTTCTTAGATGTATGGGTGTAGATCTCACATATATGAAAGTGTTGAGTGCTAAACCTATTTTGTTGTTGCTAAGTGCTAACTTAACCTAGATCCAAGTGAATGTTGTGGTGCTCTGTGCCATCTGTGGAGAGCCTTGAGGGTTAAATACTGATGAACAATATTTTCTAAAGTACTTGCTAAGACTAATAATCATAGATCTGTGTCCCATCTAAGGTTGCAGACACCTAAGTCTTGCAACCACCCCTGCCTCTACCTCAGGTGAGACTTCATCTGCTTTGCAGGTGTTGCCAAAAGGGCCGGTAGTTAGGGTTTTTTTGGTGCGTTGTTGAAGTGTTGAACAATGGATATGCTACTACGCCAACACTCGTTGAGAATTTGATCGATTAAAGGTATCGAGAAGTTTTCTTTAGGATAGGCCTTGTTCAGGTCACAAAATTCCATACATACACGAACGGTTCCTTTCTTCTTATCCAGGAGAACGGGGTTGGATACCCATTCGGTCAAGGGAACTAAGTAGATGAAGCTAGCATTAAGTAGCTTCTCCACCTCTGCCTTAATAGCAAGGGACTTCCATGGATTTACATATCTAAGATTTTGTTGAACAGGTTTAGCATTTGGATAAGTTCTAATCTCATGTTCAAAAATACGAGGGTCGATCCCTGGAATCTCTTCATATTACCAAGAAAATAAATCTCGTAATTCCTTGAAGAGTTCGGTGTAGATTGGGATTTCTTTTGGCGAACAATCTACACTGATATTTATGTTTTCAACCTTTCTAGGGATATGAGAGATGTTGATCATGATGGTAGGAGAAATACTCTCCATGTTTCCTTCAGCATAAATGTCATGCGTAACAAGTGGAACCGCGGTGTGACAGACTATATCACTCAAAGTAGATGGAAAGTTGTCTTGTTTGATTCTTTCAAGCTCTAGGAGAAAGTAAGAGAAATGATGCATATCATCCCAAGGTCTGTCGGAACCATTCATGGCTTCGATGATATATTTGTCAGAAGTAAAAGTACCATCAAGGAAATCATGTGAAGAAGACAACGAAGTGGCCCACACAAGGCTAAGAACGGGATCCTCCTCATTCTTCGGTGAGGGAACAGGATCAGGATCGATGGAAAATTCAAGAAAAAATTGATATGCAATCTTTGTTGATGATAGTGGCATGGCCATTCCAGCATGCAACTAACCTTCACAAGATGAAGTCGAGGAAGGTAGGGTCCACGGATCACTAAAATAATAAGTGTGGAATGGAATGGACCTCCCTGTCGAGACGAGCCTACTAGACATGGTGTAAATGTTGTGACTCAATGTCGTGAATTCAAAAGTACCCATAAGGGAAGAATACATTCTGACACTGATATTCTTAGTTGTCGGTTGAGAATTGTCAATCACAAGGATCAATGGTCCAATAGATGCATTAGGACTAGAGCACGCAAAGGATAATTGATCGATCATCATAAGATTCCTTTCATGAGGAAAACAAAGAGTGCATAAGACGGATGACATGATGGCGATCATAACATAGGTCCAATTGCGTCCTAGTAACAATTTATAATCAAGAGGCACATCAACTACCTCTAACTCCACCTATACTGTCTTCTCACCTAACTGGACTAGAAAGGAAGGGAGAATATCGTGAAGGCAGAAGGAATGACCCTCAAAAGCAGTCAACATGTTCGATGACTTGGAAAGAGTTGGAGAACCGAGAGCTTTCCAGCAGACCAGGGATATCACACACGTAGCAGTGCCTTCATCAACAACCGCATGTTTGATGGTATACTTTGAGTACTCCATGTGGATTTGGAAAGCCACATGGTAAGGCAAGTGAGGCTTCACATATGTGATGTCAAACTTGATAAATTTTGAGCCACTGGGTTCTAGAGCTCCTAAAGAAGAGAGTAAGGCATTCCTCTATGAAGGACACACCTGGAGTACCTCCAAAGTCGACATCACAAAAGGGGTTTGACCTAGTTCCTCAACAATAAAGTAGTTATGGGTGGATCTAGCATTTGGATTGTGGGTAGAGTGCTTGAGTACTCCTTTCAGAATACAAGGTGGTGGCTCTTGTTTCTCAATATTTAAAGTCATATCCAGAGGAGGAGGAGGAGGATATTCTCGACCAGGAATAGATTGTGAAGAGTTATAGTCTCGATATCGAGTGGCTATATTAACTTTCGCATCGACCATATTTATACATAAATAGTCACTATATTGTGACGGTGGGTCTTGACTCCCACTGGCCTCATTTCCAGCATTAGAGGAGATCAAGGCCATGTGTTGATTATGTGGGAATGGATTCGTCAGCACAGCAGGTGGTAGAGATAACAACCTTGCATATTCAACAAATTTGGGGCATAAATGGGTAAGGTGATCATCTATGCAAAGCTTACAGAGAAACTTCACCTTACGTCTTTCTCATTTACCCTCTCCAGCATTATTACCTGTCTTCTCATTATTATTATTGTCCTTGGGTTTATTACCATTTTTTCCACCCTTACAGTTATGACATCCTTTCTTCTTATTCCCTCCTAGTTGTTGGTTACCATTTGGGTTGGCCGACGATTACATGGAGTGTACATCCACTGACTGAGTGGGGTTGGAAGACACGGAAGAAGATGGTCCTCTTGAAGAATCATTTAAAGAAAACTCTTTCATATGGTTTTTCACCAAGTCTACAGACTTTACATTGGTGGCACGTACAATGCCATCGACATGAGGTACAGGATTTTTCCTAGGGTCGTAAGTTGACCGTGATGCTTCTAGAAGAAGGTGGTATAATATCCCAAACCGAGCATATATCAAGTCTAACTACTGGGCTCTAAATATCGCCTCTTCGTCAGTGGTAACATCGGAAGTAGAAATGTCCTTTGAGATAGGAGTGTGCAAAGACTTAAGGAACCATTATAAAAGAAAGTTCGGGGGTATAAGGGTCTTAATCAACCTCTTCCGTCTATGCCATGTTAGGACCCTACAATGTACCTTTTTGCTCACACTTTTTGCTACCATTACATCTTTTTTCCACTCACATTTAAACGTATATTATCACCTTACCCTATCTCTCCAAAGGTATATAATGTCTCTTCTCTTTACTATATGTTTAATCTGTTTTGCATATAATTTTACATTACTCTCGTACTTAACCATTGATCAGAAATATATAAGTGTTGAAACAGTTCGAACTGCAGATTAGCATTGAGGCTTGTTGTTGAAACAATCAAAGCATGCAAACCCTGTGGCTGAAATAGTCTGTGGTCTATGATGATGAAACAACAACTCATAGAAGAAGTTGTTACACTCTTCGTGGTCTATGATGCTAAAACAACAACTCACACAAGAAGAAGATGCTACAATCTCCATGGTCTATGATGTTGAAATAGAAACTCACACAAGAAGAAGCTGCTACACTCTCCGTGGTCTACGATGCTGAAATAACAACTCACACAAAATTTGTTACACTCTCTGTGGTCTACAATGCCGAAACAACAACACAAAGTTGTTACACTGACCACAATAGCTGCACCTTGAGCCAGAATTAACCATTACTGATGCGTGAGACCACGTTGCTGAATCAGTCAGAACGCAAATCCTATTGCTGAAACAACCCGTAATTTGCGATGCTGAAACAACATACAACAGTAGTAGCAAGAAGATAAATAAGGAAGTTGTTACTCCAGCTGCAACAACAACACCTCACTCAGCACCTTTTTAACTATTGTAATAGCATTATGTTACGGAAGACCAGGATATCCTATTCCTGTATAGAGATTTGATCTAACTAAGAATAGGATTCAGATGTGCACATGTAATTTTATGATCAAATTGTATCAAGGGGATTCTCCTCTTTAAATAAGAGGAAATCATCATTAGAGAGGATCTTCTTTTTTGCTAAGAAAAGATTTATAGAGAAGGACATGTTTTACTTCATATTGTAACATGATACAATTGATAGATGAATAAAAGATTGTTCTGAGCATTTCTCTCTAGTTCCTTTCATTTCAAGGGAATCTTGTGAGAAGGGAGGGCCCACCTTCTTCACAAGATTCACCCATTAGCTTTGTAGTGTGTTAGTGTTATTTCTGTTCATGCCTTGATTAAATTATGTTTTGCTGAAACACTACTTTACTGAACTCTGTTTTGCTGAAACTTTGCTTTACTGGTTGTTACATTGTTTTCATATGATTCATGCTTGGGTAACTGTTAAATCATTCTAGTTAGCATTCCTGTTTGGTGAATTTATAAAGGTGTGATAATCAGGGACAGGTGGTGAAGATTCTTGCTTAGGGAATAGGGTCCCATTCTCTGTTAAGAGATAGCTAGCCTTCAGTGTGTGTCAATCATTTCAGTTAGCAATGAGTTCATGAAAGTGTGATGATCAGAAACAGGTGCTTAAGATTCCTTCTTGGGGAATAGGGTCTTGTTCTCTGTTACAGAATAGTTGGTCTTTCCTTTTGCAGCATCTTGCTGTTATTTTCTTAAATGTAATCCAGGATTCTTTAGATAATTATTTCTTTAACTTTGAACTCTGCAATAGGTAGGTTGCTTTCCTGTAATTTAAAGTAGACCTTCAGTTTTTTCAAGGCAAAGTGTGATTAATGTATTTTTACTACAACTCTAGATTTCTTTTGAGATTGAGCATATACAGTGCGTGATTACCTTTGAAATAAAAAAACTTCCCTGGGTTGACAATTTATGTAGCACTTGATTGTTTAGTTAAATAAACAATTATAGTGACCAACATTTTGGCGCCGTTGTCGGGGAAGGTAATTATAGATTTCAAAAGCACTTATGATTTTTCAGATACAAATATTGCATGAGGGGACGCAAAGACCCCAAAGTCACTGACCCTACAGGTGGCAGGGGCAGAGGAAGGGGAGGACGAAAGACTTATATTGACGAGATTATATCAAAATCTAAATCTGCTTCTCCTCAACGACCAAACTCTCGGAAACCAAAGTCCCAACCTTCCTTTCAAGCAAACTTTGAAATGGGGAAAGAGGTTTAGAGTCCTGAGATAGTCAAGAAAACAATAGGAAACATTGAGGACAGAGCAAGCACAGTAGGGGATCAAACAGAAGAAAACATGGATGAGTATAATGAAGAATTGCATCATGAAGAACAGGCAGGTCCTAAAAGAGAGGTAAATGATGAAAACTCTTTTTCCACATTAGGATTTCCTATTGGTGATCTTCCTAGAGGGGTAGCTCCCATGAATAAAATTCCACTCTCAGCACTACCTAACTTTCATGGTTTGTCTTTAGAGGATCCTGATGAATTCCTTTTTGAGTTTGACATATTATGCAGAAGTTATGATTACATTTCCAATGCTAAAAAATTAAAGTTATTTCCAGCAACATTGAAAGGAAATGCACTAAGATGGTTCATGAGTCTTGGAGGCCATGTAATCACAACATGGGATCAGATGAAACAGGAATTCCTGCATAAATACCAGGACTATTGTCAAACAAGAGAAAAAAGGGAAGAACTATTTAAGATGATACAGAAAGAGGATGAAAATCTGGAGGACTTTGTAGAAAGGCTATAGTATAATCTACAAAGATCCAGTCACCACGATGTAAGTAAGGATATTCTTAAAACAATATTATTAAAAGGAGTAAGGGATGACTATCTAGATATGTTGAATATGCTTGGAAAAGGGGACATATATAAAGAATCATACGATGAAATTGTTAACCTATGTAAAAGATGTTCAAGAGGAGCTTCAAGGAATAGATCAAATAGTAGGGATACCACATTCTCAAGAGTTCAAAAATCATCCAGTGGAGGAGCAACAAGAGCCGAAATAGGTAATTTACTTGAAGGTTTTAAAACTGAAATGTTAAGCTCTTTTGCCTCACAAATTGATACCCTGCAGATTCAAAAGAAACAAGCCAAAGCAGAAGCAGCTTTGTCCATCTTTTGTTCTAAATGTAAAGACAAGCACCCACGAAGGGAATGCCCATTGGACAAAAAGCCAATCTGCACCATCTGTAATAAAGATCATGAAAATCAACAATGTCCTTCTTTACCAGGGATCAAGGCAGCATTACAACCAACTGATGAAGAAGCTGAAGCTGTGTATCTGTTGACACAGAGAAGGCAATGGAAACCGCGGGGACAAGGTATGAATCCTAACATGCCATTTACATTTTCTAATCATTGGAATAACTATCCTTCTTTTAATCAAATGAATTACCCTCCCTATAGTCAAATGCAATACCTAAATCAAATGAATTACCCACCCATACAATAAACTAACCCACCCTTTGTTGATCCGTCAATGTGGACTCCTTGGCCTCCACAACAACAACAACCGTATCAAAACCAATGGAATCCAAAATGGAGAGGACAACAACCCCCCTTCCCAAATCAATTACCTCAATCACAATTTTTGCAACCACTCTCCTTACCATTAGGTACCCCACCAAACAATCAAATAATGAGGCCCCAACTACCTGTACAACCTAACCCTAACCCCAATAATAAATCTTTGCAGTGCATTGATATTCATAACCAGCCTACATTTTCTCTTCTCCCTGCGCAATGCAATGATATTCATTTATGATCTGGGAGAATAGTAGAACCTATCATAGCTGATGTTACCTCTTCTGATAAAGAGGAAATGAAAGAGCATGATGTACCTGAAGAGGTACAATCATCCTCTAACACTGTTGCTGAAACAAAAAAACCACCATTTCCTGAGTGTTTAGCTTTGACTAAAATGCCTGAGCCACCGGCTTTCAATCTTCTAGGGGAATTACAAAATCTTTATGTCAAAATCCCTCTATTACAAGCACTCCGAGATGTACCAATTTATGCCAGGACTATGCGAGACATTTGTGTTAAGAAACCTGGTAGGAAAATTAAGGATCCCCTCACAGTCCATGTTATGGGTGACTTGTCTGCACTAATGTCAGGTAAAGTTCCCCCAATTAAATATGGTGATCCCGGCCACCCTACCGTCTCAGTAAAAATTGGAAAAATGATAATCCCTCGAGTCCTGGTAGACTTAGGTGCCTCTATCAATATTATGACTATGGAAATCTCACAGTTGTTACAACTGCAGAATGAAATCAGAGACACCCCAACTATCCTAGAATTATCTGACCGTTCTACAATCAAACCGGAGGGAGTCATTAAAGACCTAATTATCTCAGTGGAATCATGGAATTATCCAGCTGACTTTATGGTATTACAACCTAAAACAAAGTTGGGGGGCCACCCTCTAACTTTGGGTAGGCCTTGGCTAGCCACAACAGATGCTTTTATCAGCTGTAGATCAGGTTCAATGACAATTTCCAACGGTTACGAGACTAAACATCTTACCCTCTACCCTCATGCTACACCCTTGATTAATAATGATAATTTGGTATGGGTATACTTTGATGATCAACTTACTCAACCCATCTTGACTATCGGACAAGCCTTAAGCCTTAAAGATGCCACTGAGGATGAAGTAATTAATAATTTTATTTGTGAACCCTCCTCTGTGACTCCAGAAACTCATAACCAACTAGCTGCATTGGTTGGAGTCAAATAATCAGGAAAACCTTAACTCTGAAACCCCACCTCAAACATCTGCTACCATCTCTTCTAAAAGCATACCAGTAGAAATTGAACCTGGCAAAACACTGAACATAAACCCTAACCTGACAGATGTTGAAACACAACAATTAATGAAGTTACTTCTTGAACATAAATAAGCATTCGCATGGGACTATACAGATATGAAAGGAATCTCTCCCGAATTATGTACTCGTCGTATATATATCAAGGAAGATTTTCGATCGATCTGCCAATCTCAACGACGAATGAACCCTAATTTAAGAGAAATCCTTAAAGAATAACTTCAAAAATTGCTCAACGCGGGGTTTATATATCCTAGATCAGACAGTGAATGGGTTTCCCCATTGGTAATAGTTCCTAAGAAAAACGGTAAATGGAGAGTATGTGTGGACTATAGAGCCTTAAATAAAGCTACTCAAAAAGATCGCTTTCCATTACCATTCATTGATCAGGTGTTAGACAGTTTGTCAGGGAAGAAATTTTTCTCCTTTTTAGATGGTTTCAGTGGGTATAATCAGATCAAAATTGCACCCCAGGACCAAGATAAAACCACTTTTACTAGCCCTTGGGGAAATTTTTCTTATAGAGTTCTCCCATTTGGACTATGTAATGCACCAGCAACCTTTCAAAGAGAAGTTATAGGAATCTTTTCTGATATGCTTAATGACTCTATGGAAATTTTTATGGATGATTTTACCCCTTATGGTGTTTCTTTTCAAGAAGCACTACAAAACCTTGAGAAAGTACTTAAATGATGTATACAAGCCCACCTCTCCTTAAGTAAAGAAAAATGTCATATGATGATGAGTGAAGGAATAGTGATTGGACATTTTATCTCATCTCAAGGAATTCAGGTGGATCCATCCAAGATACAAGTCATTAAAGATCTTCCTACTCCCAAAACCCAAACAGAGGTAAGAAGTTTTCTAGGACATGCTGGATACTACAGAATATTTATCAAAAAAAATTCCAAAATAGCTTCTCCCCTGTTTGTGTTACTGATGAAAAATACCGAATTCAAATGGACTAATTCTTCCCAGGAAGCATTTAATACACTTAAACATCAGTTATCTACAGCCCCTATTCTAAGAGGACCTGATTAGACACTTCCCTTTCATATATCCTCTGATGCTTCAGATACTGCAATAGGAGTTGTCTTGGGACAAGAATAAAATCATCTTCCTTATGCTATTTATTTCATTAGCAAGAATATGACTCCTGCTAAACTTAACTATACAGTTACCGAAAAGGAATTTTGAGCAGTTATCTATGCTATTAATAAATTTCGACATTACATCACTAGCTACTCTACTCTTGTCCATACTGATCACTCAGCTATCAAGTATCTAATGAACAAACCTATCACAAATGCTCGAGTTACCATATGGTTACTATTATTGCAAGAATTTGATATTACAATTGTAGATAGACCAGGAAAAGAAAATGTAGTTGCTGATTTCGTTTCTCGGTTAACACCGGATGATGATACGCGAGTAGATGATTCCTTTCCTGATGAATGTCTATTTGCAATATCTTCTCACTCACCTTGGTATGAAGACATCGCTAACTACTTGGTTGCAGGGAAGTTACCACCACACCTATCCCATCGGGAGAAAAGAAGAATCATTCAACAAAGTGCTTGGTATAGTTGGATAAGTGGGTGTATTTTCTACACAGGACTTGATCAAGAAATCTGAAGGTGCATTAGATAAGATGAGGTTTATTATCTACTAAAATCTTGTCATGATGGCCCTTGTGGAGGGCATTTTGCTGATAAGAGAACAACACATAAAATTCTCAGGATGGGGTATTATTGGCCCTCACTTTTTAAAGATGCAAAGAAATATGTTCGAGCCTGTGATAACTATTAAAGAATGGGCCAACCTAATCATAGGGATGAAATTCCATTAAACCCCCAGATAGTACTTGAACCATTCGAAAGATGGGCCTTAGACTTTGTAGGACTCATTAACCCCCCATCCAATCAAAAAGTTTACATAGTGGTCTACACAGATTATATGACCAAATGGGTGGAAGCTAAAGCACTCCATAGAGCGACTGAAGAAGCAGTTCTAGATTTCCTATTTGAAGACATCTTCATCAAATTTGGACTGCCAAGAGAATTAGTTAAGATGGAGGACCTCCTTTCACTTCTCATGGTTTTAAAGCCACCCTTCAGAAATATCATATTCAGCATAGAATGACTACACCATACCACCCCCAAGCCAATGGACAGGTGGAAAGCACAAATAAAGTAATAGAAGCCATTCTTACAAAAACAATGAAGGAAAACAGAAAGGACTGGTCTCACAGGCTCCCTGAAGCATTGTGGGCCTACAGAACTACCTGGAGAAATACTACAGGATTCTCTCCCTATGAATTAGTTTATGGAAAAAGTGTCGTATTTCCTGTGGAATTTGAAATCAAAACCTTAAGGACTGCTTTAGATGTCAACCTTGATTTGACTGATGCACAGACAACCAGGTTACAACAGCTTAATGAATTGGATGAAAAAAGACTAGATGTCATTTATCAGACAACTATGATTCAACAGTAAAGGTCAAAATGGCATGACAAAACTATCAAGCATAAGCAATTCCAAAAAGGTAATTGGGCCCTACTGTATGATTCCCGGTTTAAAGAATTTCAAGGGAAACTATGTACAAGATGGATTGGACCTTACGAAGTGGACACTGTTTTCCCCAATGGAACAGTAAGGCTCCTCACAATCGATGACTCTAAAACACCATTACTTGTAAATGGTCATCGGCTCCGTCTGTACCAGTGCCCTATTTCCAAAGAAGATTTTAAGGCCACATGTGTGGCAGACTCTCATTTCCTCTTTTTATAGGGGGCTCCTACCCCTCATTGCAATTAATTCTTTTTAATTTAATTTCTTTAGTATTAGATTAGATTTTGTTTACTAATAATCCTTGTCAGGAAATAGCATGCTCCAATTGATTTTTGCAGATTCTCGATCAAAGCAAAGGCCTACTAAGAAAGGACGATCTTACTTCAAGAAGAGCCAAGCTTCCCCATTGCTAAAACACCACTGTTCAACAACTTTTTCCCTTTTCTCCATTGCTAAAACACCATTGTTCAACAATTTTCTACATTTTCCCCATTGCTAAAACACCATTGTTCAGCAATTTTCTACATTTTCCCATTGCTGAAACACCTCTATTCTGCAATTTTCCACATTTTTCCCATTTTGCTGAAACACCCCTGTTCCACAATTTTCCACATTTTCCCCATTGTTGAAAAACCAATGTTCAAGAACTTTTTGCCTTTTTCCCCATTGCCGAAACACCACTGTTCAACAAATTTCCACATTTTCCCCATTGCTAAAACACCAATGTTCAACAATTGTCCACATTTTCCCCATTGTCGAAACAACACCGTTCAAAAAAAAAAAAATCACCCTTCTTTCTATGGCTGAAACACCACTCCTTCAACAGTATTCTACAAAATCACCCTTCCAACAAACATTTCTCTATTCTTTCCCTATTGCTGAAACACTAATTTTTCAGCATTCTCTGTCAATAAGCTTTTGCACTCTCATACTACATTTTGTCCTTCCAGTAAACAAATCCTTGATACAATTCCTCTAACAAATCAAAATTATATGCCATGGCTACTACAGAACTATTATGGATAGGCACTATATTTTGTTTGAAGTATGAATCAAAAGGTAAAGATGAGGTATGCAAACTTTATATGTAAATACAATTGAACTATAGTTAATGAGAAGATTCCAACTCATTATTACCACTCATGTAAAATCATTATTTCATCCGTACTTGAGGGGGGGGGGGGGNTCATTCTTTTTCTTCACCATCCTTTCATTTGTTTCACTACCATTTGCATGCCTTCACCCGAAAAACTCACTCTACACATAAGCGGTTACTCGACTCTTTGTCGGTGCATTTTACTGAGAAGTTAGCTATGGGGGGGGCTGTTATATGGAACGAACCCGCCAAGACAACCCTATTAGAACTATATCCATAAGTCTATCAAATGTTTTTGCAGGCAGGATGGTTGGGTTATTTTCAGAGGATCCAGGGATTTGATCAACAACAGGTTCTTCAATTCACTCGAAATATTCAGGAAGATCATTCCATTGTTCAAGGGGTTCGGATTCCAATTACAGAGGAGGATATAGCACAGGTTTCAGGTCTCCCTACCAATGGCATTTGTTGGTTCAGCCGCAAACATATCATTATTAATACCTAGCAGGATTTCATCTTGCCAGGGGAACAAATTGAACCTAAAGGCCGGGGTGTCCAACTTAGCTCGTTGCCGCCTCCATGGCCGAAAGTTGCAAAGTTTGTCAAGCACTACCTTACCTATGAAGGCCGATACCAGGTAGTCTACCAGTACGATTTTTCCCTATTGTCTCATTTACGACATGCTATATTGGTGAACATTCCTTATTATCTACTCAGATGTCTTAAAAATATGTCGCACTATTGTAAAAAGGATAAAAATCCCACCCTTTCCCTCACCCATCACCATCTCGCTCAACTACTTATCCAAAAGGGTTTTTCCCAACAAAACCCTCCCCTAAACAACCCACACATAGACCTCCAAGAAGTTGTTGAATATCCTGAAAATATTTAGGAACATCAACCACAAAACCCTCCAGACCCTCCGGAAGTACCTAACAGTCCACCTACAGACCCAATCAATCCAATTAACCTCCCTACCATACCAAGCTCGTCCCACATTTTACCAAAATCATCCACTCCTACCGTTCATATCCTTAGTGATGATTCTGAACCAGACAACTCTCCCTGTCCCATCACTGAGGAAAATCCCCCACGCAAACGAAATAAAATTCCTTTATTTCCGCCCTTTTTAAAAAGAAAACAAACAAGGGCCTCAACAAGGGTAGCCACTACTGCCACTGCCCTAAACCCCCAACCCATCCAACTAAAACCCTGTACACCTCCAACCTCTCAAATTCTGGAATCTTTACCTATTCCACCCACGGACACTGAAACACAAGAACCAGAGGCCCAGTGTGTTGCGACATCATCCTTTTCAAATCAAGTAGCTGAAACACAAGAACCAGCTACTCATCAAGTAGCTGAAACACAAGAACCAATTACTCATCAAGTAGTTGAAACACAAGAACCAGCTACTCATCCAGTAGCTGAAACACAAGAACCAACTACTCATTTAGTAGCTAAAACACAAGAACCAACTACTCATTTAGTAGCTGAAACACAAGAACCAACTATAGTTGTCACAAAGAACTAGCTACATCTGAAACACAAGAACTAGCTGCTGATATTGTTACCAAGATAGAGGAATCAGATGCCCAGGGTGCTGCAACATTACTTTCTCTACATCAAGAAGTTGAAATACAAGAATCATCTGTCGATCCTATAGCTGCTCCAAAAGAACTAGTTAGTGCAGTTGTGATTGTTACACAAGAACCAGTCACCCCTCAACCATAACCAACAATGGCCTCTATCTTACAAGAAAATGAGTTCCTAAGGTCTGAACTAGAAGCCTACAAGCAAGAGCTAGCCATGGTAAAGGAATCCTATGAGAAGGAACTTAAATTGTACACCCTAGCTCGCATAGCGACCATGTTAGAGGGAACTACAATAGAGAATCCATGTAGAAAGTATATGTGCAGCCAATGTGGGGACATCTATTATCAAGCAGCCTACAAAGTGATTCAAATTCCAATGCCAGGAGCTTCCCCTGCACCTACGACTTTTGCAATCAAAGAAGAATGCCCTGTTGTTACACAAGAACGAGCAGGACCTTCCAAAATTAAAACTGAACCCTGGCCTACAACAATCGTTAAATCTGAAGCCCCTGTTTTTGTTAATAAAGTTGTACAAACATTGCCTATTGATGAATCTTCCCCTCTTAGCCAGATCAATACCCACACCTTTGTGGAACAAGCCACTCAGACCCTACCTCGGCCTACCACTTGCAACACTGAAACACAAACTCAACCATGGGATGAGCAGACAATAATAGACAAATGGAAAAAAGAGTCTGATTTTACACAGGCCAAAAGCCTCCAGGAACACAGACTAATCTAGCTAAACCATATCTATTAAAACTGGGAAGATTTGGAGAAAACACGCCAGGAATCTCATGCCTATAAGAAAAAGAATAAAGAGCTAAAAGGAAAATTGCTCCTGATGTTTGGCCTGGCACAAAAGTTGTTGGCTACAAGGAAACCATCCTGCAATTACTCTCTGTTCCTCATAGAACGACTTACATTTTTTCAGATAAAATCAATCAAAGAAGGCAGACCCCATGCAGTGTTAAATCCAATAGATTTTTTTAAAACCTTTGCAGAAGCCTCTGCTATGGACCAACACCTCCTCTGTGAGGTATATTTTCATAATGAGTCCATACCTGAGAACCGACATCTTAAACTTAACCCTCTTGTCGATGACATCCAGATTCGGGCACTCACCTCCTTCCTTAACAATCAGATTATATGGCAGGATGACTTCCTGGCTGCCAAGCATAATGAGGATAACTGCCTTATCTGGATATGGCTAGAACCACAAAATGTTTCCACCTTTGTTACAGAGTATTATCGGTTTTTGAAGAAACCAAGGATGACTCAACACATTCAAAAACTATAGACAACAATGCTTCAGGATTGTCAACAGTTCATTAAATCCGCGGAGATTGCTTCCCTACAAGCAAATAACATGTTTTGGTAACAATCTACTGAGAAAAGACAGGAACACAATCCCTTTAGCCCCACTAATATTGAGATAGAAATCTCTAGGGTACCTAGCTACATCAAGTGTGTTCAGCAATGTGCTAAAAGATGGATAGGTTATCAGTTTCATTTTCCTATCCTGTGGATGCCAGCAGAGAAATATCAAGTTCATTATAAGTTTCCCAAGAAGGCCAAAACAACAGCTTGGCAAAGGCTACAATGCGTTCAAGGATTCAGAGATCCAACAGATAGCACTTTCCACAGCTACTACTTAAGTAACTTGCACGGTTAGAGTCGGTATCCAGATTCTGATTCAGATTGAAGTTGCATGACGACATGCAACATTTTAAGTTGGGGGGGATTTTAGGACCCTACAATGTACCTTTTTGCTCACACTTTTTGCTACCATTACATCCTTTTTCCACTCACATTTAAACTTATATTATCACCTTACCCTATCTCTCCAAAGGTATATAACGTCTCTGCTCTTTACTATATTTTTAATCTGTTTTGCATATAATTTTACATTACTCTCGTACTTAACCGTTGATCAGAAATATATATGTGCTGAAACAGTTCGAAATGCAGATTAGCATTGAGGCTTGTTGCTGAAATAGTCAAAGCATGCAAACCCTGTGGCTGAAACAGTCTGTGTTCTATGATGTTGAAACAACAACTCACAGAAGAAGTTGTTACACTCTTTGTGGTCTACGATGCTGAAACAAAAACTCACACAAGAAGAAGCTGCTACACTCTCCATGGTCTATGATGATGAAACAACAACTCACACAAGAATAAGTTGCTACACTCTCTGTGGTCTACGATGTTGAAATAACAACTCACACAACAGTTGTTACACTCTTTGTGGTCTACAATGCTGAAACAACAACACAAAGTTGTTACACTGACCACAACAGCTACACCTTGAGCTAGAATTAACCATTGCTGCTGCGTGAGACCACATTGTTGAAACAGTCAGAACGCAAATCGCATTGCTGAAACAGCCCACGATTTGCGATGTTGAAACAGCATACAACAACAGTAGCAAGAAGATAAATAAGGAAGTTGTTACTCTAGCCGCAACAGCAACACCTCACTCAACACCTTTTTAACTATTGTAATAACATTCTATTACGGAAGACCAGGATATCCTATTCATGTATAGAGATTTGATCTGACTAAGAATAGGATTCAGATGTGCACATGTAATTTGATGATCAAATTGTATCGAGGGGATTCTCCTCTTTAAATAAGAGGAAATCATCATTAGAGAGGATCTTATTTTTGGCTAAGAAAATATTTACAGAGAAGGATGTGTTTTACTTCAGATTGTAACATGATATAGTTGACAGATAAATAAAAGATTGTTCTGAGCACTTCTCTCTAGTTCCTTCCATTTCAAGTGAATCTTGTGAGAAGAGAGGGCCCACCTTCTTCACAAGATTCACCCATTAGCTTTGTAGTGTGTTAGTGTTATTTCTGTTCATGCCTTGATTAAATTTTGTTTTGCTGAAACACTACTTTACTGAACTCTGTTTTGTTGAAACTCTGCTTTACTGGTTGTTACATTGTTTTCATATGATTCATGCTTGGGTAACTATTAAATCATTCTGGTTAGCATTCTTGTTTGGTGAATTTATGAAAGTGTGATAATCAGGGACAGGTGCTGAAGATTCCTGCTTGGGGAATAGGGTCTTGTTCTCTGTTAAGAGATAGCTAGCCTTCAGTGTGTGTCAATCATTTCAGTTAGCAATGAGTTCATGAAAGTGTGATGATCGGAAATAGGTGTTGAAGATTCCTTCTTGGGGAATAGGGTCCTGTTCTCTGTTACAGAATAGTTGGTCTTTCCTTTTGCAGCATCTTTTTGTTATTTTCTTAAATGTAATCTAGGATTCTTTAGATAATTATTTCTTTAACTTTGAACTCTGCAATAGGTAGGTTGCTTTCCTGTAATTTAAAGTAAACCTTCAGTTTGTTCAAGGCAAAGTGTGATTAATCTATTTTTACTACAACTCTAGATTTATTTTGAGATTGAGCATATACAGTGCGTGATTACCTTTGAAATAAACAGACTTCCCTGGGTTGACAATTTATGTAGCACTTGATTGTTTAGTTAAATAAGCAATTATAGTGACCAACAGGCCACTCCTGGATATGGTTTGATATATGAGTGGCAGTATCCTGGTGTAAATTTGACATCTAAGCCAGCATCATAACGAATGGGAAACTGGAAGTGGTTAAGGAAGACCATTTCCAATTGACTAAAAGTCCCATATTCCCCCCTAGGTATATCAATATACCATTTCACAACAACATGGATGAGGGTGTGTTGAAATAATCTCAACCGAATAGAATCGTCATGAAGGGAATTCGATGAGCACCAAAGGTGAAAGGTAGTGACGTGATCACCAGGATCCTCTCCATTCTTACCTTGAAACTTCAGAATGTCCAAAGGAATCTTGGTGGGGATGGGGGGCCATGTAGGATCATGAATCATAGGGTCATTCATTAACTTAGACAAGTGTGGTAGATTAAGCATGGCCAGAAAAGGGAGACGGGGTTGCAATATCTGGCCCCAAGCTCCCAGGAAAGATTGTGCTTGAGCAACTCTAGGCCATCCAGGGTTCTGGTAAACACCATGGCCCTACCCAGGATTATAAGGCCCTCCTCCAGGGTAATTCATAAAAGGTTTGTTGGCCATCATTCCATCAAGAATGTTCTGTTGAGGGTTATAGAAATTTCCACTAGCCAAATTAGATCTGGGTTGGGGGTTTCCAAAAGTGTGAAACTGACCTCCTTTAGGTTGGAATCTAGAGGATAGAGGTGGATTCGTCATGCCAAATGTATTGGTCAGAATATGCACTTAGGAGGTAGGATTGTAGGACGAAACTTGAGCCGAATCTTGTCCTCCATGTTGATTATTCCACCCAGAAGTAGGAGGATTGGACCCGAGGTTAAAAGTAGGAATGCCTCCCATATTAGGAGTCATTTGAGGGATTTGAGATGCACCAATCGAAAAAGGAGTGTAGAGAGGTGTATTTCCCCCAAGCTCAATGCTAGCATTAGGGCCAGTAGTTGGGATGTAGTTCAAAAACTGTGAAGTGAAGTTGGTCATACCATAAGAAAAGGGACTAGAAGCCATAGGGATGGACTGAACATTGTAGCTCGGTGAGTGGCCAAGAGACCCAAAAGGATTCGAGGTGGTAGCTTGAGTATTCAATATAGGTCGAGCCATAGTAATGATAGGTACCTCCGGTACTACAACCATAGAGGTTGTAGGAGTCGAAGGGGTTCCATTAACTATAGTAGGTATGGGAGTCAAAGGGCTCCCAGTGTTCTGAAGACTAGGTTCAGTACTCATCCTTGTAGAATCACAGGTCTAAAAAGTGGATGTGTGTATATCATGTCTAATACCTCTATGCCTTTTAGAAGGAAAAGACTCGAAATCTGGTGGTAACTGTAACAAGAAACAGTACTAGTGGGGAGGCTGGTCTGACTCCACGATGGCTTAAGACTCTAAAGATAAAAAATATATATATCCTACAGTCAAATAGTAATCAAAGAGCACACCAAAATTCAAACAGAAAATATGCATGCAAATGGGTTAAAGTGGCTGAGTGCCCTCCCTCCCTAAAGAAGGTGTTAGCGTCGGAAGTCACTCCTGGATTGCCTACAGAAGCAGAGCCCGACACCCATCAGTTTTATGTCATGATTTTGTTTATAAGGGGTGATCGAATGGAGATGATGGCTCGAGGAGGAATCATTCTAACTCAGGGATAGAGTCTGGTATGTAAATAACAAAGGAGGTCTGGAATCCTAACTTCAGCCAGTGGGTTGATTAAAATATGAGCAGGTGGAAGACTTAGTCAGAAAGGTGAACAAACAACTTTGGGCATCAGGCTTACAGCGGTTTGTAGGGGAAAAACTCTGAACGCGGGATCCTCCTGGTTCAGGGATTCAAGAAATTGAAGGGAAGACTTGACTGGATCCTCCAATTCCAAGTCACTCAGTGATGGGAAAATCACAAGGAACGATTAGAGACTCCGTAACTATTACAGTGATCCATTACAACATCATCCTATAACAGTTACAACTCGACTGGATCCTCCAATTCCGAGCTGCTCTAACTAGTTTAAACAAAGATATGAAAGAAGATGGCATTCATAAGGCAAGAAGTCTCAGAAGTTCATACATCACCAAAACAACAATGCTTCATTATAACTTTACAACCGGGAGCTCTGCTCAACCATCGATACCCCAAAAAAAATGGCAAAAATGCCTACATATACTTGGAACAAAGCCATAGCAGTCTATTCTCGGTCAATCTGTCAGCAGATGAGCAGAATAGAGACCGCTCTGCATGCCTTGCAGGGTTCACCAAGGAAGAACATCTATAGCAGCAAGAGTGTTAATAGAAAGCAGAAAAAACAAAACAGAAAACAATCTAATCTAACAGCTGTGAAGCAAACAACAATTTGGAAATAAACAGAAATATCAAACATGAGACAAGGAAGTCCACAATGGTTC
>ML796495.1:97880-120957 GCA_009831015.1 Picea engelmannii | reverse complement strand
TCTCTGCTGAAACAACGAGCCTTCACTGCTATTTATAACATTTTCCAGGCGGTCACGTAACTAGCTTCCGGTGTAAACACGGTGTTGTTTAGGGTTCACTTAAGCCATTAATTCGCCGAATTTGCAGAACCGACCCTGATCTGAATGTCAAATCATCTTGGGGGAAGGTCCATTGGCGGTCGGGAGGCCGACTTAAGCATTTAATGTGCCATATTAGCAGATGCGCGGCTTTTTATGTGGACAGTCGCGCGTCGGGTGTTTAAGCGCGCACAACATGTTCTTATCCCGCGCATACGCGCGCACCTTACTAATGTGAAGTGTCTTTCAATTTTTGTATAGTTTTTGACCCTTCTGGAATGTTGTAAACTTCATTCTGTGCCATGAATGACTTCATTGTTGTGTTGATGATGCAGAGTTCTTGTCACCCTGTGTGGACGAAATTTCAGTTATAACACAGTCAACTCGAGACATCGCATTGAAGTCATTACATTTGCATGCTTCCTGGGTATGCAGTCTCCGGACAGTCGTGAACTTCAGTCAGACGCGATCGTGCTTTAGAGGACCTGTGAATGAATTGAGAGCTTACAGTCATTTCTGGGCCTTTCATTTATGGTGGAAACAATGTTCAACCACCATCAACTTCTGCAATAACTGATTCATTGGGATCGGGGAAGGCCCTGGCCGACTCTGTACCTACAGGACATGGAAACTTTCATATTCTTCCATTTAGATCTTGTTTGGAGAAATCATGGTAGGACTGGCGAGTAGACGTGGAGGCCGTCATGGTAACTGGAGGACTTGACGTGGAGTGGTGAATGGACGGTGATTAGGTAGGGGTGATTTGTCATGTTACGGGGATGGGACGTGGCGGCCAGGGATAGGCGATGGAGGTATGTGATGAGGTTTCGGGGTTTCGGGGTTTGCGAGTTCAATATGCACGGACCCCTTGCCTCCGGGATCTCCGATATTCCGATGTGCAATGAGCTCCTCCTCCTAGGAGCTATCCCTTATTGTCTAGAACAAGATCCATGTGATCAGTCTCCGTGTGGCCATAGCTTAAACCTTCCATCGGAGTTTCGGCGTTCAAGAAGACACGAGCACGCATCCTCTGGACTAGCGACAGCCTGCCATCTGTAATCCACTCCCTCTTGCAGTCCCACACACTAATCCGGCGATTGCCAAGATATCGCTTCTCGCGATCTCGCAATTCTGCATGCAAATATTTGCAACTCTAACCCATGAACCTCCGAGCTTGTGATATGCCGATGCCACTTGGCATTGTCTCCCTACAAAGGTTGTCCCTCTGACACCTGTCCTCCACTATGGTTCGTAGCTCCGTCGGGAAATCGGGTATCGGGATATCGCGATTCCTGGTTGCCATGTGTGCGAGACTTTCAGTTCCCTGATCCCCGACTCCGCAGGATCTCTTGCCATGTACCTCAGCCGACGGACGACTCTAATTCAGTCGGGGAATCACGCATCGCGATTCACTCATGTAAGAGTTCCCTGCTTCCAGAAACTTCGATCCTCCGATGAACTGAAATCCCGACTCTCCATCTGATGTTTGACGTGTGTCCTGCCAAGGCCAATGGCTAGGATCCCATCGGTCTTTCGAGACTCGAAAGGTCTCAGCTCTCTTACCCTTTAAAATCCCGATACCACAATTGTTACTAACATTAGGCTCCATGGGGGATAGAGTCGTCCCTGTGATGCTCTAAGAACTCCTTCTGCAGTTCCAGTCGCCTCTCTGTTGGGCTATGGAGTCATTATTAGGCCGCAAAAATAAAAATGAAAATGAACAAAGAAACAAAAGGACAATATTTACAAACAAAAGAGTCATCTGAGACTCAAGCAAAACATTTTTTCAGGAAATGCCCATTCACTGGGCCGCTGAAAACTTCTCCACCTTCCAAATCTCACAACCTGTATGTGTTGTTTGAGAAAACCTCGGAGATTCTGAAAGTCCCAATCCACAGGGCTTCAAATTTGTTGTGTTTTCCCTTATCTTGTTTAGGAGCATCCCATTTCAGCACCAGGTCTCCTATCTCGAACCGCTCCTTCTTGGCCTTTTTATCGAAAGCTTGCTTGATCCTTTGTTGATGGTACTGAATCCTGTCCACTGTCTGCTCCCTAGCCTGTTGGACCTCTACTAGCTGATGAATCCTTCTGATCATGTCATCAGGCTCCTCCTGATAGTCCTAGAGGAATTTCGCTACAGGGATGGCTAGATGAGAAGGGAAAACGGCTTTGGCTCCGTAGACTAACTGGAAAGGGGACAGACCTGTAGCTCACTTTGTAGTCACCCGATCAACCCATAGGGAGAATTTAAGCTTCAAGTTCCAAGCCCTTTGGTTGTCTTCCAAAAACCTTTTGATGATTCTTATTAAACTTTTGTTGGAGGACTCTGTTGAAAAATTTCCCTGTGGGTAATACGGGGTGGAGTGAATCAGCTTAATCCCGAACTACTCATAGAACTTTGCCAATGGCTCAGCCCCGAAAGCGACTGCATTATCGGTGACAATATTATTTGGACAGTCGAACCTTGTGATGAGGTCCTCCAAGAATCTGATGATTACATTGTGGGAAGCACTCCTGGTGGGAATAGCTTCAATCCATTTGGTAAAGAAATCTATAGCAGTCAGGATCCACCTATGCTGCCCACTGGAGGGAGGGAGAATTTCTCCAATGAAATCTAGGCCCCACTACTGGAAAGGCCCTGAAACCACCACCAGATTTAACGGCAGAGACCTGAGCTGTTGCTTTCCTGCAAATTTTTTACATTTTATGCAGGCTCTGACACTTTTGCAGACATCAGCGAACATGGTAGGCCAGTAGTATCCAGCCCTGAGGATTTTGTGAGTTGTGGCTCTCCAAAAATGGTGCCCTCCACACAGGCCGCTATGAAATTCAGCCACGATCATCTCGGGCTCTAGTGGACTTATGCACTTCAGAATCACCCCCAGGGGGTCTTTCCAATATAATATTTGATCGACCAGGCAGTATTTGACTGCTTTGAGCTTCAGATCTCTTGCTTTGCTTCTTTGCAGGCCGTCTGGAGGTCGCAGCTCCTGCAAAAAGTATATGACATCCTTATACCAAGGACATTGAGCCAATGGGGGATCCCTTCGATGATCTATGTCAAATAGCCGATCCTACTGAATACCCGAACATCCATTGATTAAACTTATCCCCAACGCTTGGCAATTTTCTTCAGCCAACAGCTTGGCTAAACCTTGCCCTTTGATCAATTTGGTGGGCCTTATTTCCAGGTCGAACTCTAGGATTTTGACTATCCATTTACTCCTTCTCCCGTCTATGTCAGGCTGGATAAGAATATCTTTAACAGCAGCCGAGGGGACATAGACGATGATTTTTGACTGCAGGATGTAGGTTCTAAAATCTTTGAGAGCTTTCACTAGAGCATAAGCCTGCTTCTCCATAGTGTCATACCTGACTTCGGCATCCCTCAATGCTCGGCTGAAGTAAGCAATAGGCTGTTCTAGCCCACTGTCATTTGTCTGTAATAGAACAGCAGCTACTATGTCAGGTGAGGCAAAGGAGAACATAAGGAAATTCTTTGAGTAGTCGGGACTGATAAGCACAGGAGCTTCAGTCAGGGCTTTCTTGATTTGTTCAAAGGAATGTCACGATTGAGGGGTCCACCTTACTTCATTCTCCTTCTTTAACATGGTTTTTATAAGCCTTACCTCCTCAGCAAAGTTAGGCACAAACCTCCTTAGGAAATTAATTTTACCGAGGAAAGATTGGACCTCCTTCCTAGACCTCGGGATTGATAAGGCTTGTATCGCCTCAACTCTGTTGGGATCAATTCTGACTCCTTATGTTGATACTATGTGGCCTAGTAACTTTCCCTCCTTCATGGCAAATAGAGACTTTTTGGGGTTTAATGAAATGCCAAACTTTCTGCATTTCAGGAAAACTTTCTTGAGATGGCAACAGTGCTCTTTATCAGATTTTGAAAATATTGTGACGTCATCCAGGTAAACGACCACAAATTTATCCTTTTCCCCGATGAAATCTATGTCCATGGCACACTGGAATGTCGCCCCTGCATTCATCAGTCCAAACAGCATCTTGGCATACATGAATGTGCCCCATGGAGTGGTGAACGTTGTCTTTTCCCTGTCTTCAGGCAGAACAGAGATCTGATTGTAGCCAGAGAAACCGTCAATCATGGACATCCTGGAAGCTCCTGTCACCCTCTGCAGTATATGCTCCATCTTCGGCAAGGGGTAGTTATCCTTTCGTGAGCTTATGTTCAGGTTTCTGAAGTCTACACATAGTCAGACCTCCCCATTCTTTTTTCTTACTGGCACTAAATTAGCCACCCATTCTGAATATCTCAGTGGAACTATGATCTTGTCTTGAAGCAGCTTCTTCACTTCTCTCTCCATGATAGGCAGCAACATGGGATTGATCTGTCTCAGTTTTTGCCTGAATGGCTTTGCCTCCTCTTTTAATGGAATTTTATGTTCTATGAATGACGTGTCGTAGGTTTTGAGGTCTTCGTAGGTCCAGGCAAACACATCAACAAATTTCCTTAAAAGAGCACTGTATTCGGACCTTTGTTCCTCTGTCATACCCTTTGACAATTTGACATGCTTGAGCTCACTCTTGGTTCCAATGTTGCACTGAATAGTATCAGCGTCCTCCTCCGAGACCTTTCCTTTTATCAACACATCGTTACTATCAAAAAGCCTTTCCAAAGGAACAAGTCCCCTGGGAATATGGTTGTTGGGCAGCTGTACAATGTCACGCCCTGCAATCTTATTTCGAAGATTACCCCCATCAGGCTCTTCCTCTGAGACGGCATCTTGGTCTATGTGAATTTCTGAAAATTCCTCAACAGTCTCCAAGAACCTCTTGACCTCAAGGTCGTCCTCGAATACCTTCCAATGTTTGACGTTGTCAGGTATGGAGGGTCTGTATTTTACTTCTACATCATATCTGAATTTGGGTGGCAGAGATATTTTGAAATTGCTAGCCGATGCAGCCAAGGAATCTGCCAAGGTGTTCTCCTCTCTTGTGATGAAAGAAATATTAAATGCCGAGAAGAAACTGTCAAAAAGGTCCCAGACCTCATTCTTGTAACTCCTGAGTCGAGGATGCTTAGCTTGATAAGCGTTCTTGACCTGCCGAACCACCAACTCTGCATCACCGAACACTGCTACTTCCTGAATTCCCATTTCCCTCGCAGCTCTTAGTCCCAGAACAAGGGCCTCATACTCTGTCACATTGTTGGTAGCTTCAAATTCTAATTTGTATGACAAAGATATGGTTTCTTGAGCAGGCGACACAAACACTACTCCAGCTCCAGCGCCTTCTCGAGAACAGGCTCCATCAAAGAACATTTTCCAGATTGGGGTGATGGAGAGAGGAACTTCAGGGGAAACAGTGGGTTGTTTTCTGAGTCTAAGAGGCGGCTCTGGGGCATGGGTGAGATGAAGCAAACTGGAGCCTAAATCAGTGTCCAAGGAAAAAATAGGATGGTTGGTGGGGTTGGCTTCATCACTGATTATATAGGCCAATTGAGCTTCCCTGTATAGTCTTCTATGCTCTCCTCTGAGCACTAGGATAGTAGCATATGTGAGGTCCATTTGCAAGGCTCCCCCCAGTCTTTTTATCCAGGATCTTGATAACAGCATACCGAACTTGGGGGAAACATCAGCTACTACGATATCCATGACCACACTTTTCATAGTCAGTTGGAACAAGGTTACAACCAAGTCTTTGATCACTCCAAGACACTGAACTCTCTTGGAGTCAAAGGAATATAGGTCGTGATAGGCTCGGGTAACTTCTAGTCCTAACTCTTCCATGACAGTTTTGGGCATGAGGTTGTGAGAGGCCCCTGAATCCATCAAGCAGTTGTGCAGCACTTTGTCATGTATGTTCAGGGATGTGTATAAGGGAGGGGATGAGTCATCTCTATCTTCTACCATGGGACCTAGGACAACTGCTGGCTTTTCGTCTTGGAGGTTTATGGAGTCTGAGGGAAGGCATGAGGCTTTGGACTATAAAAGTTCAGAGAAGCATTTTTTAAATTCATCATGTTTAATCAGCTCAGTGAGGGGCACAGGGATTCTGATCTTTTGAATTTCATGCTCGAAATTAAAAGAAGATGGGAGCTTTGGGATTTCTCTTACTTTGGGAGCATGATTCTAGATAATAGGAGAGAGGAGTTGGGTCTTCTTACCTCTGTGGTTGTATGTTGATTCGTCGGCAGGTTTCTCTGTCCTGGTGGACTGCTGAGGAATATCAGGCGCTGCTGTCTTTTTATCAGACCTCAGGTTGTATCTGCCTCGACCGCCACTAGCTTTGTCTCCCTTGCTTAATTCATTTAGCTGACTGTCCATGAGAGACTCTTCGTATGTTGATTGAGTGAGATGAGGAAAAGGAGGAGTGTCTCCAATGTAGTGGATTTCAGGATCAAGCTCACTATATTCCCCTTCTCCCCCCTCGGTCACAAAATTGTTTTGAAAAGGGGCTTGAATCTTCTGGTCTTCTCTGTCTCTTCCCCCCTCTCTTTGCATATTCGGGGGAGCAAAATTTTTTGGCCTCCTGAAACCTCCCTTGTTTTCGGCGATCTAAGGGCCTTTATATGCTTACCTCCCTTCCACACTCATCCTATCCATCTCTGCAGACAGAGACTTCACCATTTTAGTCAGTTCATCCACTTGAGGGTGAGGCGCCAATGATCCAGAAGTTGAGGCTTCTGACCTTCCCTTTATTCTGTCTGCGTTGGCCTTGTTCCTCAGTCTGTCAGCTGCTAATACATTGGATTCCACTTCTATGGACACATCTTGCATTTGGGCTAAGGAGGTGGCTCTTCTCTCTCTCAACAAAAGGCAGAAATCAGGGTCAAATGCACCAGCATAGGAAATTTGGGCAGAGGCTTCTGAGGGCTTTATCTCTGCAGGGATCTTATTATACATTTTATTAAATCTTTTGGAGAAGTCAGAGACCGGCTCTCCTTCCATCTTCTTCAGAGACCCAAACTCAGTCATGTAGTACATGAAATCCTTCCTATCTCCCCACTGCCTTAGGAAAGCACTATCCAGAGCCTCAATCCCAGCAATAGATCCTGGGGCCAATCCTCTAAACCACTTCCTCACTTCACCATCCAGGCTCTGGACGAAGACTCTCATCCAGACATCTTCATTTTCAATGTTGAGGTTGTCTGCATAACTGTAGAAAGTAGTCAGGTGTTCCTCGGCAGTTATGTTTCCTTCCCTAGTGAACTTGGGCATGTATTTCAGGTAATCTCCAGCAGGGAGAGGATTCATAGGATGGGGAAGGACTAAGGGATCATATCTTGCAGTGACTATGGTGTCCATTCTATTCAGAGGGGGATTAGAACTAGCCATAGGGATGTTATATGGAGGATAACTTGGAGGAGAAGGAGTTTGTGAAGGGGCTAGCGGGAATAAATCTCGAAGTGGGGTGGGAACAAGAGGTGATTCAAGGAACAGGCTACCGAGCTCAAATCAGTAGGTGTTCCTCCTTGTGCAGGAGTGGGGAAATCTTTTGTGGCCCTGGGTCTACGCCAAGGTATAACTTCAGGGGAGAAGGGAGTGACAAAGTCTTGTCCCTCTGGTCCCAGACCAGGAGAGGAAAACTCAACAGGAACACTCCCAAAATTTAAAAAACAGGAAACTGCAGAGACAGGCCTGTCAAATAACTGAGGAGGAGAAAAAGGAGCTCCAGCAGAAGGATATGGTGGATTACCTAGTTCGGTGATGGACACTTCTCCTTGGGAGGCCTTTCCCTTTCTGAGCGCTGCCTCTGGATTTGTTTCGGGCGTAGCTAGAGGCAGCTGTAGATGAGACCGCGTATGCCTGCCTCTGAAAGCCACAATTAACAGGGCAGGTTCTCCCCAGCGGAGTCGTCACAATGGAGTCACCAGGTGCAAATTAGCAATCTTGAAAGGCTCTGTTAATCCGATGCACCTTCGGACTTTAGAGGCTCAATGTCATTCTACCCAGGGAAAATCTTCAATTCCGTCCCCGGCAACGGTGCCAGAAATGTTAGCGTCGGAAGTCACTCCTGGATTGCCTGCAGGAGCAGAGCCCGACACCCATCAGTTTTATGTCACGATTTTGTTTATAAGGGGTGATCGAATGGATATGATGGCTCGAGGAGGAATCATTCTAACTCAGGGACTGAGTCTAGTATGTAAAGAACAAAGGAGGTCTGGAATCCTAACTTCATCCAGTGGGTTGATTTAAAGATGAGCAGGTGGAATACTTAGTCAGAAAGGTGAACAAGCAACTTTGGGCATCAGGCTTACATCAGTTTGTAGGGGAAAAACTCTGAACGTGGGATCCTCCTGGTTCAGGGCTTCAAGAAATTGAAGGGAAGACTTGACTGGATCCTCCAATTCCAAGTCACTCAGCGATAAGAAAATCACAAGGAACAATTAGAGACTCTGTAACTATTACAGTGATCCATTACAACATCATCCTATAACAGTTAGAACTCGACTGGATCCTCCAATTCTGAGCTTCTCTAACTAGTTTAAACAAATATATGAAAGAAGCTGGCATTCATAAGGCAAGAAGTCTCAGAAGTTCATACATCACCAAAACAACAATGCTTCATTATAACTTTACAACCGGGAGCTCTGCTCAACCATCGATACCCCCAAAAAAATGGCAAAAATGCCTACATATACTTGGAACAAAGACATAGCAGTCAACTCGAGACATCGCATTGAAGGCATTACGTCTGCATGATTCCTGCATATGCAGTCTCCGGACAGTCGTGAACTTCAGTCAGACGCGATCGTGCTCCAGAGGACCTGTGAATGAATTGACAAGCTTACAGTCATTTCTGGGCCTTTCATTTATGGTGGAAACGATGTTCAACCACCATCAACTGCTGCAATAACTAATTCATTGGGATCAGAGAAGGCCCTGGCCGACTCTGTACCTACAGGACATGGAAACTTTCATATTCTACCATTTAGATCTTGTTTGGAGAAATCATGGTAGGACTGGCGAGTAAACGTGGAGGCCGTCATGGTAACTAGAGGACTTGATGTGGAGTGGTGAATGGACGGTGATTACGTAGGGGTGATTTGGCATGTTACGGGGATGGGACGTGGCGTCCAGGGATAGGTGATGGAGGTATGTGATGAGGTTTCGGGGTTTCGGGGTTCGCGAGTTCAATATGCATGGACCCCTTGCCTCCGGGATCTTCGATATCCCAATGTGCGATGAGCTCCTCCTCCTAGGAGCTAGCCCTTATTGGCTAGAAAAAGATCCATGTGATCAGTCTCTGTGTGGTCGTAGCTTAAACCTTCCATCAGATTTTCGGCATTCACGAAGACACGAGCACGCATCCTCCGGACTAGCGACAGTCTGCCATCTGTAATCCACTCGCTCTTGCGGTCCCACACGCTAATCCGGCGATTTCCAAGATATCGCTTCTCGCGATCTCGCAATTCTGCATGCAAATCTTTGCAACTCTAACCCATGAACCTCCGAGCTTGTGATATGTCGATTCCACTTGGCGTTGTCTCCCTACAAAGGTTTTCCCTCTAACACCTGTCCTCCACTATGGTCCGTAGCTCCATCGGGAAATCGGGTATCGAGATATTGCGATTCCTGGTTTCCATGTGCGCGGGACTTTCAGTTCCCCGATCCCCGACTCCGCAGGATCTCTCTCCATGTACCTCAGTCGACGGATGACTCTGATTCAGTTGGGGAATCACGCATCACGATTCACTCATGTAAGAGTTCCCTACTTCCAGAATCTCCGATCCTCCGATGAACTAAAATCCTGACTCTCCTTCTGATGTTTGACGCGTGTCCTGCCAATGCCAATGGCTACGATCCCATCGGTATTTCGAGACTCAAAAGGTCTCGGTTCTCTTACCCTTTAAAATCCCGATACCACAATTGTTACTAACAGAAGGTATGTATCACCCAAGAGGGGCTTGAGACTCCCTGCTAAAGATCAGAGGTAACATAATCAATTATAAAGGCCCTCATGGGCTTAACAACCAGTAGATAATATCCCCATGGAGAGGTAATACTCCATAAAGGTTGTGTGTTGTTCGACCCTTATCTGACCCAGGGTACCAGCATAATATCCCATGCAAGTAACCTATGAGATACCTAAGTCAAGCAACTAATAAACCATTGTATAACCAATGCACATGCGAGCAGTTGTAAGTCAGGTCCACCGTATGGGCAGGGTAGAAAATCCTGAAACCTTGAAAGCACCGCCTCTCACGGAGGTAAGGGCACTAAAAAGATCCCCAGATATGAATAGATCACCAAAAATATATTTGACGCTAGGAAAGTATCGGGGGGATATCCCTTCAAACGAATTCGTGTGACCTCATGATTAACTCTGGTGTGAGTGGAGCCTCCTGATCTTACCAATTATATAATGAATTTCTCAACTCCATGACTCAAACACGTATGTTGATTTAATTTCCTTGGAGAAGTTTACTCACAAAATCCTATTCCAAGGCACTAAATCCTAGGCTAGTTTGTACACCCTAGAAAGTAAAATTGTGACTAATTAATTTTCAATTATAGCATTGATTTTAATGGTCATGATTACTCAAAAAGGTATGGTAGTGAAACTCATGGTGTTATGACTCTGCAAGAAAACTAAATATGAAAATAATGCAAAGTCCTAATTTTAACTTTCAATGAATGATATGCTTCTAAAAACCAATGTAATTTCCAAATTCAAATCTGCAATTCAGAAGTAAAAATGCAATCTTTCACTATATGCACTTCAACCCAAAGCTATATACCTACAACAAGTTCTCAACAAACAAGAAAAGAAAGCATATGGTGGTAATATAAAAGGTTATCACATTAGATAGAATAATCCATTAATAAACATGACAAATATGCCCATGGAATAATAATTCAATATATTTGCAAGATATCAATTGGATGGTAAAAAAGAGTATTTCTATTGATAAATGATCAGCAGAAGTGAAAATGTTACAGACTTATGTGTCGGCATGGTTCAGAACCAAGAAACTAAATTCCTTCCATTTGGGCCTCCACCACTTCAATCCTCCACCAAAGGCAAGCTCATACAAGAGAAAAAATGAGGTTCTCAATCAATAAGGGAAGAGCTTGGAGGCTGAACACTATGTTAAGACTTAAAGGACAAAGGGATGCAGACTCAATATGAAGTAAATAATTTCTCCATAGTAACTTTTCTCTCAAAGTTGAATTCTTTCTCCTTTTCCATAGCTCATAATTGGCCCATTTATAGCCTTCAAAATGGAACTGAAGGGCTAAGTCAGAACATTTCTAGTATATGGAAGGCCAAGGATCAGAGAACTCCTATCATGACATGGATACCCAACATTTAATTTTCATTTTTTGGCACAAATATCGATGTACATGGGCTGTAGTGGAGAAGCCTTCGTATACACATGTTGTATAGTGTGCAAGATGCGTACATGTGGAAAATTATTTATCTTTGTCTCTGGATTTTATCAACAGGGAAGATAAGTCTGCATAGGGAAATGGAATAAGGCCCTCTGTGCAAGATTGCATAGGGTGAGGAAAATATTTCTATAACACTCTTTATTCCTCATTTTCCCTTTCTACTTTATCAACCTCTTATTTTTGTTCTTTTCCTTTTGATATTTCCTTTGTTTCTCTGCCAACTCTTCTTATGCTCTTTTTTGTTCCTCCAAATCCTTCCTAGATTTTTCTTCATTTTCTCTCCTCCTCTGCTCTAACAAATCTTGTATCTTCTTTTCCTCTTTGGCCTATCTTCTTTGTTTGGAAAGTAATTCTTGAGAAACATCTTCTTCTTGATTCTTCCTTTGTAGTTCTTGTTCTTTTAAAATCTTGTCTTATTCTTCTTAAATGGATTTACGCTCATGTTCTTCCTTTAACCTTGCTTCTTATGATATTATCGCTTCTTCTATTTTTTTTGCTTCCTATGACGCATTGCTTGAGGAACCTCCTTGACTTATGATATTCATTTTCTCGTCTAGTGAAAAGGAGCCAAAAAATATTACCTTTGGATTGGCCTTGACTTATGATCCTCATTTTCTCTTTTAGTGACAAGGAGCCAAAAATAAGGAGCCAATATTGTGCATTTTTTGTGAATACCTCTTCCTTCCACTTCTCATGTGCATAGGGAAAATTGATTAACACATGTTCAACATGCTTGAGAACTAAACCATTGAGGTCATTCCTCATAAAGATGCAAGTCTTGAATCTATATTCTAGTTGAATTTGTCCTTCCTATTTGGCATGTTTGTTATAACCCTAATTTGCACCAGACATGCTTACCTGGCATTAGGCCATCTCAGATTCCTTCTTTGCCAAAGCACTGTTGAACAGCCCTTCTTAAAAACACTTTTTATAAAGGCCCATGCACCCTGCTCTATTATTTCACGTGTGTACACTCTCCCTGACCCAAAAAAACTCACGTGTACCTACAAAAGCATGAAAAAAGGAAAGTTGTCGATGGAACACACAGCTTTGGGTGAGTTAACTAAACCTTCTGGCCATGCATGGCTGAGGGTCCGTCCAAATACCTAGCTTCTTCTAACCTATAAAATAAGGGTTAGGGGTCCCATTTGGAAGAGGAGAATCATAGTAAATAAACTATACCCAATTGTGCATTCCCTTTGTCCCAACCCTTTAGCCTTCCTTGTGCAAAGAGAAAGATAGAGAAAAGAAGTTGGAGGATAGTTGAAGAGGATCCCAGGACCAAGTTCGTGGAGAAGTAGCCGGCCTCATCATTGTAAGTTGATTTGTTGAATTTTATAATAAAGAAATACTTTTCCCATCCCACCATATGAGGTTTTTATGGTTTATTGCATATTTGTTTATTGAATCTCTAACCCATTAATCTATATATCAAATGCATGTGGAGTTTGTTGTTTGTTTTGTGTAAATGCAGGTCAGCCTTGGGAGGAGAGCTGCAATCAAAAAGTGATTAAGCATGAGGAAGGATCTACATCAAATGCCCGTAATAAGGTATTCTCACTTGATCTTCTTAACTATGTATTTGCTTAAGAATAATGGGGATTACGTTTGGGATGACGGCAGAAAGTAGAAATCTTTAGGTCTTTTCTGCATGCATAATTTAACCCTAAGTTCTAGTCCGTAGAGGGATTTCCCACTCACAACTGAATTGGCGACCATACTAGGGAAATCTCTAGGGTTTCTAGGGATATTTTTGGGTATTTTTAAGAACTGGTTTCATTTTCCTGTTTTTAAAGTTTCTGCAAAAGTCTAAGCTAACAGAGATTTTGGTCTTCCATACCGGTTATATTTGTTTCTTTGCTTGAATATAATTTTTTTCCAAGACCCACAGAGGTACACGCAACCTGTATAAGGTCTGCACATGTGTACTCATGCCTTGCATTCTCACAGCCCGCATGTACACGCTAGCTGAGGAGGTGACAGCCGCATGTATGATTCTAGAAACTTTCTTTTAAAGAGGCAGTCATCCTCTCCCTTGTCAAAATTTTTCCTTCTCAGGGGTTTTCTGGAACTCTTTCTAGTCTTTGTTGTTTGCAGTCTATAGCTTAGGTTTCACCTTAGATTGGTTTGTTCTATAAAGTTTTCCTTGAATTGTTTTCTTTTTCTGTTTAAAGTAAGTGTCTGAGTCTTCAAGAGATTTTGGTTCTCAGTACCAGTAGTATCTGTCTGGGCTAGCTTGCTTGGATTTTTATTTGTTTCAGAGTTTCAGATATACATGCGGCCTATATAAGGCCAGCCCACATGTACACACTCTCTGACTTTACACAGCTCGAGTGCACACGCTTGCTGTGGAATTGTCAGTAGTGTGCCTGTGGAAAGAATTTTTGTTGAAGGTAAGGAAGTCATCCTTTATTTTGACAAGAATTATACCTCTCAGTTTTGGGTCTCTATCATAGCGGTCGGTGTCTTAGGTTTGATCACAGCAATAGATTTCTTTTTTCATTTAGAAGTTTTCCTCAAAAAATTTCTGTTATAGGGTTTTTAGACAAGTGTGAGAGTCCAATTATAATTTGCTTGTGTGTGATTTTTTTTAAAGTGACTCTTTGCGATCTGCGCTTAGGCCAGAAATTTTTCTTAGTTTTCACTTGTTGATTTTTTTTCCTTTTTACTTTGTGAGCATTCAAATAAAAAAAAATCTCTTTTATTTCTTTGTTGGTTAAAAAGTGTTGTTTTGCATTAGTAACCAGGGAAAAGTATTTTCTTTCATAAGTTCTTGATATTTTACTTAGATCATAAGTAGCTTGTAGTCGAGTGAAATCCTGCTTTGAGTTTGTTGTTCAAAGATCCTAGAAAAAATTTTAAGTTTGAAAAGTTGTTTAAGAGTTAAGTGAAGTAAAGTTTTTTGTTTCCAGCTTTCTATTTATTTTGCTTTCATCTTTCAAACATCACTAGTTTCACTTTCATAACCTTTGAATTAATACAATCCATAAAAATTAACGCTAAATCTAAAATTCATTAGGCTTTTTATGTTTGTAGGGTCAACCCACTAGTTTAGGGTTAGGGCCTTGAATTAGGTTGGAGAGGAAACTCTTCAAGGCCATTAAAATCAATCATTGGAGTCTAAGTTAGGGAGTGTCAAAGTCCAGTATCGTGAAAGTTATCCGGGACCCCCCTCTAACATAGGGGATAAACACGAGGTCACATGCGGGAAGGTAGCGGAGATAACCCCTCCAAAGTTGGACCAATCGTAGTGAAGAACACATATAGAGGGCTTGTCTTGGGATTTCATCGATTACATTTGCCACGGAGCTTCATGGGTCTCGAATCCATTCGAGGTCCTTAGTTGTCTTCCGGACCACTTGCTTTCGATACCCTTGATAGGTTTTGGGCTCGATACCCTGCTCATTTTGGTCTACCTGACTTTCGACTGTACCCGCCTGGTGACTGTTCGCGCGTTGGCAACCTAATTGCCTATCTTTTTAGGGACATACACAGGTGACTGCGGGGGTATACTGCGGTACCTAGGATAGACACCGAGCCACGCTTTGTAGAGTATACCTGGAGGGTGCTTCCATGTTCGAGTTTCACTTGCACCGGTAAGTTTCTCTAGTGTTGTTTGTTGTAAATGTTCTTCCAATTAGTTTAGTGTTTGCTTGTTTTATCTTGTAGGGACTTTTTAGTGTGTTTTTTTTTTGAACGAATAGACAGCTCTAGAGTGTCTTTGATCTTCTCACATAGTGGAGGATCACGAGATCTGTCGGTCACGAAGGCTTCAGGGCCTATCACAGGTTACACTGGAACCACCCCTGCCACCACTAAGGCAAAATCTAGACCAACAAGGGTATTTTGAAGTGACCGTGTCACAAGAAATTGTGCCCGACCAACATCCGGAGGAAATGACCATTTTATACTTTGGAGCGAAAGTTCTTGGTCCACCTGAAAATCCAACCATTGATCTTTTGGCACCCATCATCGTACTGATTCACCCTTACGAGTGCCAGACAGTGTCGTACGCAGCAATGGAAACAAATGTTGTCACTCCCTCAAGGAATTCTTCAATTCAACTACAGTTATCACCACAGGAGAGTTTACACCTCCTAACCCACCGTCACTGGTCCATGCCACCATGGTCTCGGTCGCCTATACCTCGCATAGTGGTCTGATCCCATCTATGGCGGCGTCCACAACCCCTTTCCCACCAAGTGCGACAGGCCCTCCGTTCTCATACGAGATGCCTAGCTCAGGTACAACTCCTGTACTTTCCTACTCCACTTCATAGACTTTAGGTATGGGGGCAGGGAGCTCTAATGCTCCTCTGCAAGGCCACATGGGGGGAACTTCAGATATTTTTAATACTTTCTTTTACGGGGGAGGTCATATACCTCCTTCGTCCCCTTTGCTCGGTGGCACGCATCAACAATCTACCAGGCCACCTACAAACCATAGTTTATTTGGAGTAGGGAGTCCAGGACCACCTTCGCATAATATGTCGGTAGGTTTGACACCATTTTCTTTGTTTGGTGTGTTTGGTAACAATGCCTTCTCGTCGGTTGCTTTCCCTACTGGGGACAACCCCGGTTTCGAACAACCTATTGCCTTGAAATTCTTGGCAGGGATCTGTTCCCTCCTCAGGAATCTCGATCTGGGGAAATTATTTCCACAGTCAATGGAACCCCGGACAAGGTACTATGCCTATCCCCACAGGATCGGCATGGGGAAACCCTTCCTAAAGTCCTCCAAATGTAATGCACGCCCATCCATCTACGTCCAATTTTGGGAATCAGCTGATGATGTCTCCTCACACGCAGAATCCATACGCTAGTCATGGCCATGGTTTTTACCAAAACTCAAGCTAGCAGCCGAACTTTTCCTAGCAACCTGGTTCCAATCAAACTCCAGGTCCCTTTTTCCTAGGTTATCACCCACAACCCAAACTACCTTTCCTGGCAACCTTGCATTTGTTAGATTTGACAAGGTTGTTGAATGACCCTATCTGTCACGATCCACGTTGGCCCCCTATGCTGATGAAGTTACCTTCGGACATACCAAAGTTCGAAGCCAAGCCAAATGAAGATCCAGGTGATCATGTGACTACCTTCCACCTTTGGTGCTCATCTATCTCGTTGAAAGATGACTCCACCTAGCTACGATTGTTTCAACGTACTCTCATTGGGAGTGTCATGAAATGGTACATTGAGCTCGATCTCTCAAGATACTCTTCCTTTGGAGAATTGGCAATGGCCTTCCTAAACCATTTCCAATTACCCGTGAGATACGACGTTGACACAGAATTGCTAGCCAATTTCGCACAGACAAAAGAATACCATATCTCTGATCACATCCAAGAATGGAGATGTCAGAAGAGTTTAATTAAGGTACTAGTCCCACCATCATTCCTGATCAAGTGGTTCCTTAAGTCTTTGGTCCCACAGTTATCCAAAGACGTCACAACATCAGGAGTGTTTTCCGAAGAAGAGGCCATCATGAGAGCTCAACAGCTTGAGCTCATCTATTCTCAATCTGGTTTATTATACGAGATATTTCCAGATGCACCACGCTCAATACTTGATAAAACTAGACAGATAGTTGGACCACATGCCGATGGTATTGTTGGTTCATCACAAACAAAGCTCGTTGAGCAAATGACAAAGCAGTTGCAGCAGTTGTCTATACAACACACAGCGACTCACCAAACTACCGTTTTGGTTGCTCCCCCTACTAAAACGTCTGATGTACACACAGTGAAATCGACAAATCCAAAGGCCACCCAACATCCTGAAGGAAAGAAAAAACAACAAAAGAAGGGTAAGGGGGATAAGAAACCCATTGATAATGTTGGTGGGGGAAACACTGAGAAACGGAAGGCAAGTTATCTGTCAGGATGCTATATTAAATATTTTTGATTACCTGAAATATTGAATTGTCAAACCAGGGTAAGGAACTTAGAGCTGCCACACTGTATGTGCTAGTAAGATTCTAATTCCTATCTGAAAGTTATTCTGAGAAGAAAACACAAACTCTCTCTTCAAAACTGAACCCTAATGATTATCTTGAAACTAATCATCTCTTGTTTGATTCATCAAAGGAAAATAGTTTTGTGCTTAAGTACAGGTACTTTTATTTATGATCCAATGCGATCTCCCAAGACTATCTACCATTAGCTTAAACATCTAATCATCATCATTTCTATCTAAGCCATAAAAGAAAGATCATTTTCGAAAATCTTTTAATCTAAACATCAAAAATAGTTTTGAATCTATCCACAGGTAGAATAAATAAATGTCCTATTTACCCTACTGGTACTAGAAGCTTCCTTTAATCTGATTGTAACCTAACTACTTTAACAGAACATAATAAATCTAAACTCATACTCCTTTTGAATCATGATCAAATTTAAAACTAGAAACAGACTATGAGCTGACTATCCTAACATAACAGAGTAAGCTAACTATCCTAATCAAGACAGAGTGAATCTAAACTCACATTCCCTTTAAATCATGTTCAGATTGAAAATTGGAAACAGAGAAAATCTAGTTCATTCTTTAAGTTCTACAGGAATAAATATCGCATTCAACATTCATCAGTATATGAGATGTTATCACACTGGAAATGATACAATCTAAAGAATGGTTAAGCAAGAATCTAACAAAGTAATTCTCAAACTTGAATAAGATAACTTACATGCAGATTCTAAAATACTAAAATAAACTAACTCTAATATGGGAAAGAGACAGTGACTTGAACCTGTTGGCGGGCCCAACCAAGAGGTGCAATCGCCAAAAAGGAAACCAACGCTACTCAGATCATTCCATGCAAAAACTGTTCATACTTCATGCTCCATAATTCATAAAATGACTCAAATAATTTAACAACAAATAACATAACGCATAGCAGATTTGTATTATCAAAAATCGTATCACATAGCATATTGTAACCAACGTTTCTTGAGAGCGATCCTCTTTTTATATAGATCCTCTCAAAAATAGTTTTAAACAAAGGTGCATTAATCTAAACGGATCTTAGATCCGAAAATGACTCATAGTCAGTTAAAATGAACTTCACAACTTCATGACACGTAGTGTCAAGAAGTGTGGATCATAAAGCATTCTAATAAATTTGTTCTACAATCTTTTCCTAAGTCCGCATATTGAGTTATGACTCAATCTATCATATGAATCAAATTGTCAATCCACTCTAGCCATGTCGTGCAAGTCTTCGGCAGCTTCTTGGGTATCTCCACTAAGTGCGAGCTGGTACCTAGTACTAGTAAGTTCTGTTTCAAAGGAACAGTACCTAACTCATGCCACATTAGTATCAACATTACTTTAAAATATCAAAATACATTAAAAATAACTTGAATCATAAGAATACCTTGAATAGCCCCATTTAGTTGCAAAAGGATGTCAAATGTGTCATGGTAAGGCTAGAAGGAAATGATACTAGATATGACAATGGAGGTCTTTTTGACATGATATAGGCAAAAATATAGTCAAAACTGGAGACTGACACTATCCATGCAACCTGTGCGCGGAAGACCACTTGACCCACCTATGTCCCTCGCTTGCAGAGGCCCAAACGTTTGTGACACAACAACAACCTGCTATGTTCCCAATCCATTTCATCATGGGAAAAACCTAACCCAAGCCTCTCCAAGCATGGAAGGGGGAAGTCAAGGACCCTCTCCATATTCAAACAATCCCGCATCCATGAATGTATATATGATGAAGGGTGATTCTTTCATATCGACTAGAGCGCATGACTATAGTAAACCAAGCACTTCTGAGAAGGGCAAAGAAGCTGACCTCCCATCTCTTCCTCTATAGATTGAGAAGACCTTGGGCGAAACAATGACATGCATCCCAAAAGGCATGTTCAAAAAATCTTCTCACAACCCAAACGCATGGGCCACCTAGAACTATTCTGTGGTGGAGGATTTGTCTCAAACCCCTTGTGCGATGTTTGCTTTGGAGGTCCTCCAAAGATGCCCTTATCAGAGGAAATCTTTGTTAACCACTTTAGGATCTACCGAGACTTGTAATTCGGGTACCATCATGCTAGATACAACCAACTTAAAACCTCATCTACCTTACCACGTAGTGTTTCAGATAGTAGTGGCTCACCCCATGAAAACTTTTACTCAAAATATTTTCCACACGGTGGTTGATGAGGGTGCCTCGACATGCGCTATTTCATTGGCATGTTGGAAGGCTATTGGCTAGCCCGTTTTGTCTACGTCGCCTACTCTTCTCACTACTTTCGATGGTCGTTCATTCTGACCACATGGTATCATTCCCTCTTTTCTCTTGTAATTGGGAGGGAAGACCATGTGCGTTGAGGTAGAAGTAGTCGATGCATCCCTCGACTACAATCTCTTGTTAGGAAGGGGTTGGACTTATGATATGAAAGCAGTGGTTGCTACTGTTTTTTGGGTCTTATTGTTTCCACACAAAGACTGGATTGTAACCATTGATCAATTGTCTTTCTCCATACCTAACCCTTCATTGGGGGTGTCTTTGGTCCTGATGATCGATAATCCTCAACCAGACATAGTCAACATAGGGGTTGGTTTGTGCCCATCTTTGATGGGTACCTTCGATTACCCACCACCTCAAGGCGATGTCAAGTTCATATCCAACCACCATAAGGTTGATATTTTCCAAGTTTCAGCATTTCACATGACTTACTTCACCAATCCGTGGATACTTCCTTCCCCATTAGCCACGATGGAGGGGACAGGGCACCTGGGCATTTCCATGCCCTTGTCTGTAGCTGAAGTAGCGTACTCTTTAGTCCATCAAACTTCAGCCAACTCAGATCCAACTCCTACACAAGAGTTCGATCTATTGGAAATGTTTAATAGGTTGTCATTGATTGCAAGTACAGCAATGAAGATGGCATGAATATAGGAAGAATGAAATAGACGGGCACCAGAAGTACTTAGGGAAGAAGCTGCAGAGCAACCTCGATAAGATCAAAAGAGATAGTGCAGAGGATGTTTGGTATGTTTTACAGGTAGTGTAATCTTGTCATTGATGGCAAGTACAGCAGTGATGATGGATTGAGTACAGTAGCGATGATCAACAGGAAAATAGAAGATAAGTCCAGGAAGATCAAATGATCGTAGGCAACGCAACATTGATAAAATGATCAAAGGCCTAAGAAGCATTTCTGATCATTGGATCTCATTCAAAAATCCTGAAAGAATGAGGGCCGTCAGATCATAATATAGACAAGAAGAGTGTTGAACAGGAGGACAGATCTCAGACATTAGATCCAAGTGCAGGACCCGACCATCGTTGGATCAAGGAGAACCTGCACACCTTTTAAAGTATAACAAGGAGAAGCAGGCGTAATCGCGATAGGAAAAATCGTGACTTAATCTAAGCCGTCAGATCGAGGTTGAATCTAGACCATTGATCCCAGTCCATGTCGGAGTTTCGAGGATCGCAAGTTGAACATGTCAAAAATTATTAACATCAAGAATGTCGATTTCGCGATATGCGAAATTACGATTCAATCATAGCCGTAGAATCAAGCTCAGATCTGGAGATTTGATCTAAATCCATGTCAGAGTTTCAGGGATCGCAACATGGAGAGGCAAGCAAACAATGCAACAAGAATGTCGATTTTGCAATATGAAAAATCACGACGTAATCTGAGCTGTCAAATCAAGATCACATTTGGATCGTCGATCCGAATCACGTCAGCAAACCATGTCAGCTAGGAACATGTGGCTCAACCAGGTAATGACAAGTGTCAGAATGATTCAAAATTATAAGCACATGTAAGTCACGAATCAGGGTGACACGTGGAAATTATTTAACACATGTGACGTCAGCAGACTTACTCCATATCGGAGTTTTGTGAATCGCGACATAGAGAGACAAGAGAACATTCACCACAGGAATTTCGAAATCAAGAAATGCGAAATCGTGAAAGCGCCTTATGCATAAGGTTGTGGTCACAGCCCATGGTCATGATAAGGGAAGGAGTTAGTCTAGATAAGCTCCATTTCGGGGTTTCGGAGATTGCGACTTGGAAAGTCGAGATGCCTCATCTCCAGATCCATGAAACGCTAATTCACGAAAAGCGCTTTTTGCATAGGCGCTTGGTTTTGACCATAGCCATATTGGAGAAGGAGCTAGTGTAGAAAAGGTCTGTATCAGAACTTCGAAGATCGTGAAATGAAGTGTCGAGACACTCAACACATAATTTCCGAATGCCAAAATGCCAAAATGAATGCAAGATCCCATGGGATCAATCCAACAGTGCAGGTGAATTTGAACAATATCGGAGGGCTATTGTTGCACGACACAATGAAACTGCTAGAAACCATTGATGGTTTCTACCAGAGGAGTTGAAGAGTCACATGGAATCTGCCAGTGGAATGAAGATGATTTGTGGAGGAAATTGATAGCTGGATAAGGGTTTGAGCTCATAACTAAAACAGAAAGGATGAGCTCGACTATAATAGAGAAGATGAAGAGTATCAACTGCCAGAGAGAAAAAGGAATCTCGGCTTAGCACCTAGTGATGATAGACACAAGGGTTGAACTACTAGAGAAGTTGAAGAGTCACGATGATGATCATGCAGAGCACTTGATATGTGGAGGAGATTGGTGCAGTATGAGCATGCAGAGGAATGGTGAATATTGCATGCACAAGATGCACAAAAGATATATATATACACGGTGCAGAGAAGAGAAGGCTAGCGGTTGTTGTTGGAGTCTTCTTGAGGTTGTTGTTAGTGAAGGTGATTCATGTGTGAAGAAGGAGAAGAGTGCAGCAGCTGAATTGCAGAGAAGAGGAACTATGCAGTCAATGGACATGGCGCACAGAGCATAAAAAGAAGAAGAACAGACAGCGCAAGTCATGTGTGCAGAAAGGTAATGAGGTAGACAGAGCAATGAAATGCAGCAGAACAGTGATGAGTCTGGTAAGCCATTGTTGAACATCATATCACTGTAATAAGTTTCAGTAGCAAAGATTTATATGTCAGGGTGGAAGGGAGGTCCTAGGGAGGATTGTTGTCCTCATAGGTTCAAGTGGGTGCTTGAACACAGGGAGTTGTAGCTTCCATCTGGTTGCAGCCAGAGAAACCAGGGTGGCAGGGTGGTGCAAGGATGAACTCTTGTTCTTTGTTATACAGGTTGGTGCATGTATGATTGGAAGTTGGTGCTTCCATCCAGTTGGTTCTGGAAACACTCAGGGAGTTGGTGCTTCCTTCTAGTTGGTGCTAGAGAAACCAGGGAGTTGGTGCTTCCTTCTAGTTGGTGCTAGAGAAACCAGGGAGTTGGTGCTTCCTTCTAGTGGGTGCTAGAGAAAACAGAGAGTTGGTGCTCTCAGCAAGTAGCAGCTTGCAAAACTGAAGTTGTAGCCTCATTATGATTTGGTACTCATATGTATGATAATGTAAAGAATGTAACTATTACTTATCATCTAAAGAAAAAGAGGTTTTTACCCTGTATGGGTTTCCTCAGGAATTATCTGTCTCTGTGTTTCTCATATATGTGAATGATGTTGAAAGTGCCATTGTTTATTTCCCTGCATTATTGTGATCATCATTCAGTGTTTCTGCAAAGAGTTTAAAAGAAGCATAATTGTTTAAGCATGGTAACAACTGATTC
>ML796495.1:73855-94649 GCA_009831015.1 Picea engelmannii | reverse complement strand
GATGCTATAATAAGAGGCTGCATAAAATGGTTGATTGTATTGATGTAAAAATTGATGAAGGAATCCCAGCAAGAGAGGTGTATGGTAATGAGTCTTCTACAGAAGACACAGCTAAAGCTGAAGATGAACAGGTCCAAGAATCAGAAAATGAAGACTCTGAATTAGATGAAGACTCGGACACTCAGACAGACTCAAATCAGCAGTCAACTACAAATTCTTCCTCCATAATCATTCAAAAGAATCACCCTGCAAGTCAAATAATTGGAGAAAAAGACAAAGTTTTACAAACCAGGAGAAAGCTAATCAAAACCACTGAACAATCTCATATAGCTCTCATATCCATGCTAGAACCCAAGAATTTTAATGAATCCAACAAAGATGATCACTGGGTTGAAGCAATGAATGAAGAACTTGATCAGATTGAGAAAAACAATACATGGGAGATGGTTCAAAGACCCGAAGGTAAAAACATCATTGGCTCCAAATGGACCTTTAAGAATAAGTTGAATGAACAAGGACAATTTATCAGGAACAAAGAGAGGTTAGTCTGTAAAGTCTATGCTCAGATAGAAGGACTAGATTTTGATGAAACATTTGTGCCCGTAGCAAGATTAGAAGCTATCAGAATGTTTCTTGCCTATGCTTGTCATAAAAGGTTTAAAGTCTATCAAATGGATGTCAAGTCAGCCTTTCTCAATGGAGATTTAAGTGAATAAGTCTATATGGAACAACTAGAGGGTTTCAAATTGTCTGATAACCTTGACTTAGTATGCAAGTTGAAGAAAGCTTTATATGGTTTAAAACAAGCCCCTCGAGCCTGGTATCATAGACTGGATACGTATCTCAAAAATAGAGGGTTTAAGAGAGGAATAGTCGACAACAATCTGTATATTAAGACAGAGGATAATGATTTGCTCATTATACTGGTCTATGTAGATGACATCATCTTTAGATGTAATAAGGATTCACTAGTACAATGGTTTGATTTTTCCATGGAGTCTGAATTTGAAATGTCTATGATAGGAGAACTGTCATTTTTCCTTGGTCTGCAAATTACTCAGAGGCCCGAAGGGATGTTCATTTCTCAAGAAAAATACTTAAGAGAAATGTTGAAAAGGTTTCAAATGGAAGATTCTAAACCTGTGGGTACACCTATGGTAACTGGATGTAAACTAAGAAAGTATGATGATTCACCTAATGTTGATCAAATCTCATATCGATCAATGATAGGAATCCTGTTGTACATCACAACATCTCGCCCAGACATAATGCATGTTGTAGGAATGGTAGGAAGATATCAGGCTGCACCTAAATAGAGTCATTTGCAAGCTGTCAAAAGGATATTCAGGTATTTGAAATAGACAATGACTTATGGTCTGTGGTATCCCATAAATCAAAGTCTTCAGTTGACTGCTTATTCAGATGCAGATTGGGCAAACTGTGTTGATGAGAGAAAAAGCACCAGTGGAGGAGAATTCTTCTTGGGTGACTCCCTAGTAGCATGGCTTAGTAAAAAGCAAGGTTCCATTTCTTTATCAACCACAGAGGCAGAGTACATTGTTGTTGCTACCTGTTGCACTCAGGGATAATGGATGATTCAGACACTTGCAGACTTAGAGGTAAAATACACTGCACCGATCCCAATTCATTGTGATAACACTAGTGCCATCAGTGTGTCTAAAAATCTTGTCTTCCACTCCAAGACAAAACATATTCCCATAAAATATCATTTTCTGAGAGAGCAAGTCACCAATCAGATTGTTCAGGTCCATTACATTCCCACTACAGAACAAATTGCAGACATATTTACTAAGCCCCTAGCCAAAACACCGTTTGAATATCTCAGACAGAAGCTGGGTGTCATTTTGTTTCACACCTAAAAGAGTCCATCTTGTTAGGGGGAGATTTGTATTGTTTGAATATCTAATGCCTCCTAAAATTACTACAATAGCTCAGGGGGAGCATGCCTCTTCTTTGACATTGATTTCAAAGGGGGAAAAAAGAATTTGGGTGCCTTTGTTGCCATCAATGCCAAAGGGGGAGATTGTCGGAAATGTTTAATAGGTTGTCATTGATGGCAAGTACAACAATGAAGATGGCATGAATACAGGAAGAATGTAATAGACGGGCACCAGAAGTATTTTGGGAAGAAGCTGCAGAGCAACCTCGATAAGATCAGAAGAGATAGTGCAGAGGATGTTTTGTATGTTTTACAAGCAACATAAGCTTGTCATTGATGGCAAGTATAGCAGTGATGATGGCTTGAGTACAGTAGCGATGATCAATAGGCAAATAGAAGATAATTCCAGGAAGATTAAATGATCATAGGAAACGCAACATTGATAAAATGATCGAAGGCCCGAGAAGCATTTCTGATCATTGGATCTCATTCAAAATTCCCGAAAGAATGAGGGTCATCAGATCATAATATAGAAAAGAAGAGCGCTAAATAGGAGGACAGATATTAGACGTTAGATCCAAGCGCAGGACCTGACCATCGTTGGATCAAGGAGAACCTACGCACCTTTTAAAGTATAACAAGGAGAAGCGGGTGTAATCGCGATAGGTGAAATCGTGACTTAATCTGAGTCGTCAGATTGAGGTTGAATATGGACCGTTGATCCCAGTCCATTTCGGAGTTTCGAGGATCATGAGTTGAACATATCAAAAATTATTAACATCAAGAATGTCGATTTCGCGATATGCGAAATTGCGATTCAATCGCAGTCGTAGAATCAAGCTCAGATCTGGACCGTTGATCTAACTCCATGTCAGAGTTTCAGGGATCATAACATGGAGAGGAAAGCAAACAATGCAACAATAACACCGATTTCACGATATGCAAAATCGCGATGTAATCTGAGCCGTCAAATCAAGATCACATCTAGACCGTCGATCTGACTCACGTCAACAAACCACGTCAGCTAGGAACATGTGGCACAACTAGGTAATGACAAGTGTCAGACTGATTCAAAATTCCAAGCACATGTAGGTCACAAATCATGGTGACACGTGGAAGTTATTTAACACATGTGACATCAGCAAACTTACTCCATATCGGAGTTTCGTGAATCGCAACATAGAGAGACAAGAGAACATTCACCACAGGAATGTCGAAATCACGAAATGCGAAATCATGAAAGCGCCTCATGCATAAGGCTGTGGTCACAGCCCATGGTCATGAGAAGGGAAGGAGTCAGTCCAGATAAGCTCTATTCCAGGGTTTCAGAGATCACGATTTGGAAAATCGAGATGCCTCATCTCCAGATCCATGAAACACAAATTCACGAAAAGCGCTTTTTGCATAGGCGCTTGGTTTTGACCATAGCCATATTGGAGAAGGAGCTAGTGTAGAAAAGGTCTGTATCGGAACTTCAGAGATCGCGAAATGAAGTGTCAAGACACTCAGCATAGAATTGTCGAATGTCGAAATGCCGAAATGAATGCAAGATCCCATGGAATCAATCCAATGGTGCAGGTGAATTTGAACAAGATCAGAGGGCTATTGTTCCACGACATAGTGAAACTGCTAGAAACCATTGATGGTTTCTACCAGAGGAGCTGAAGAGTCACATGGAATCTGCCAGTGGAATGAAGACGATTCATGGAGGAAATTGACAGCTGGATAAGGGTTTGAGCTCGTAACTAAAACAGAAAGGATGAGCGCGACTATAATAGAGAAGACGAAGAGTCTCAACTGCCAGAGAGAAAAAGGAATCTCGGCTTAGCACCTAGTGATGATAGACACAGGGGTTGAACTACCAGAGAAGTTGAAGAGTCACGATGATGATTACGCAGAGAACTTGAGATGTGGAGGAAATTGGCGCGGTATGAGCATGCAGAGGAATGGCGAATATTGCATGAACAAGATGCACAGAAGCTATCTATATACATGGTGTAGAGAAGAGAAGGTTGGCAGTTGTTGTTGGAGTTTTGTTGAGGTTGTTGTTAGTGAAGGTGATTCATGTGTGAAGAAGAAGAAGAGTGAAGCATATGAATTGCACAGAAGAGGAACTGTGTAGTGAATGGACATGGCGCACAGAGCATAAAAATCAAAAGAACAGACAACGCAATTCATCTGTGCAGAAAGGCATTGAGGCAGACAGAGCAACGAAATGCAGCAGAACACTGATGAGTCTGGTAAGCCATTGTTGAACATCATATCACCGTAATAAGTTTCAGTAGCAAATATTTATATTTCAGGGTGGAAGGGAGGTGCTAGGGAGGACTGTTGTCCTCATAGGTTCAAGTGGGTGCTTGAACACAGGGAGTTGTAGCTTCCATCTGGTTGCATCCAGAGAAACCAAGGTGGCAGGGTGTTGCAAGGATGAACTCTTGTTCTCTTTTATACAGGTTGGTGCCTGTATGATTGGAAGTTGGTGCTTCCATCCAATTGGTGCTGGAAACACTCAGGGATTTGGTGCTTCCTTCTAGTTGGTGCTAGAGAAACTAGGGAGTTGGTGCTTTCTTCTAGTGGGTGCTAGAGAAAACAGAGATTTGGTGCTCTCAGCAAGTAGCAGCTTGCAAAACTGAGGTTGTAGCCTCATTATGAGTTGGTGCTCATATGTATGATAATGTAAAGAATGTAACTATTACTTATCATCTAAAGAAAAAAAGGTTTTTACCCTGTATGGGTTTCCTCGGGAATTATTTGTCTCTGTGTTTCTCATATATGTGAATGATGTTGAAAGTGCCATTGTTTATTTCCCTGCATTATTTTGATCGTCATTCAGTGTTTCTACAAAGAGTTTAAAAGAAGCATAATTGTTTAAGCATGGTAACAACTGATTCACCCCCCCTCTCAGTTGTCCAACACGATCCGCTTCTAGAGCCTATTTGGGCTCAAGATTCTCTCGCTGACACCGATTCGTTAGACTTAGTCTTGCCCTCTAACGAAGAAATAATTGAAGCAATGACTAGTCCGGACAAACCCTGGGATGATCTTCATCATATATCATACTTTCTCCCAAAGTTAAGTAGAATCGAGGTCGAAGAATTCACCTTGACTATGACTAGAGATAGGTCTTGTCCTATTAATCCCTTAGCTACACACGAGGTTTATGCTAAGGGTAATATGGAAACCATCTCTGAAACCATACCGATCAATATCTCCAGAACCTCTGGCGTCGTGGAGAATGTTTTCGTCAGAGCTGACTGCTCCCCCGGAGAGATTCAAATATACACAGATCTATTTAAATAATTATGTGACATTTTTTCCTGGTCTTATGAGAAAATTCCAAGCATCGATCCAAAATAGTCGAACATGAAATCACAAATTATCCAGATGCCAGGCCTGTCCGATAAAACCTTCATCCAGCTAACCCCAGGAAATCAACATCCATTAAGGTTGAAGTTGAGAAACTTCTAAAATCCAGCTTTATCTATCCTATCCATTTGACCCAATGGGTGTCAAACCCCATGCCGGTCAATAAAAAACAAGGCACGATTCATGTATGTACAGACTTCTGTGATTTGAACAAGGCCTATCCCAAAGATAATTTTCCCACACCATTCATCGACTAGATAATTGATGAATGTGTGGGTTGTGAGGCCTTCTCTTTCATGGATGATTTTTTGGGATATAACCAAATACGAATCAAACCCGAAGACCAGCACAAAACGGCATTCATCTATCCATGGGGTACATTCGTGTATTGTAAGATGCTTTTTGGTCTCAAAAATTCTAGTGCGACCTTTCAGCAAGCCATGTCTTATGCTTTCCATGACCTCAAGCATGTAGTTGAGGCCTATTTAGATGATTTAGCATCTCGATCTCACAAGAGAACGAATCATCCCACACACCTCCGACTTATCTTTGAGCATTGTCGCTACTTCCAGATTCGCTTGAATCCAAACAAGCATAGATTTTGTGTAACATCAGGATGTTTGTTAGGTTTCATAGTATCAACAACAGGGATCATGGTTGATCCTCTCAAGGTTAAGGCAATAATTCAGTTGCCTCCCCCATGCACAATCCTTCAACTTTAGAGTCTACAGGGCAAGGTGAACTTTTTAATACATTTCATCACCAACTATTCCGAGATCACAAAGGGATTTATGCGCTTACTGAATAAAGACGTTCCTTTTCATTGGGATGATGTCGCCCAATGCTCTTTCGATGAGTTGAAACATGCCCTCATGACTTCCCCTCTGCTTCGGCCACCTAACTATAAAAAAAGATTTTGTATTATACCTGGCTGCAGCAGAGTCATCCATTGGCATGGTCTTAGTTCAGCAGGATGACTTGTTCTCAGAATATGTGATTTATTACCTGAGACGAGGCCTCAAAGGACCGGAACTCAATTATTATCATATCGAAAAACTTGCATTGGCAGCAGGTCATGTTGTTCAACGTTTCCGCCATTATGTTCTATTTCACAAGACCACCATCATTGTTGTCGTGAATCCATTCCAGTACATGTTGACATGATGGGTAATAGGCAGAAATATCAGTAGATGGATAGTCGTCCTCCAGGAGTTTGACTTAGATTTCGTTTCAGCGAAATCCAAAAAGTCACTGGTCTTCGCAAAACTTATTTCAAAACTTCCGTTTGAGTCAGGTGATTTTGTGCTCAAAGAGTCGCCTATTAGAGGAGATATGTTTTTTATCACCTCTTTGGATCCCTGGTATGGAGATATACTTATCTATATCCATAATTTGAAGTGCCCCACCTTTGCTTCTCGTGATGAGCGTCGACACATATTCCATCAGTCTAATAATTATCTCATACTCGATGATACATTGTATTGGAGAGGTATAGACTGCATCCTGCGCCGATGTCTCACTCATGAAGAAGAAGCTATCATTATGAACGATTTCCATACTGGAGCCTGTGCTGGTCATTTTTTTGGGTTGGCAACAACCCAAAATATTCTACAAGTAGGTTACATATGGCTGACACTAATCAAAGATTGTATCGAATCAGTCAAGAAGTGCCACCCGTGCCAGATCTTCTCTCGGAAGATGAGGGCACATCTGGCTCCCGTGTTTCATGTCATCACAGTTGGTCCCTCCACCAAGTGGGGGATTGATTACACTATATGAAACCCTCCTTCAGTAAGGGGGCACCTTTACATCATCGTAGCCGTAGACTACTTCATGAAGTGGGTCGAAGCTATGCCAATGTTTAAAGATGATGGAGAGCCTGCAACTCTCTTTTTATTCAACCAGATCATAGCAAGGTTCGACATCCAGAGGGAGATTGTCACTGACCATGGAAGTCACTTTCAGAACCATATGATGACTGAGTTAACGTCAAATATTGGGTTATGGAAAGAACATTCGTCACCCTACTACCCCCAAGCAAATGGTCAAGTGGAAGCTGTGAATAAATCTCTTAAGACCATCTTACAGCGAACGATCAACTCAGCCAATTCAAATTGGAATTTGATGTTATACTCGGCATTATGGGCTTACCGAATGTATTTTAAGACTGCAATCGGTTTCTCACCTTTTCAACTCATTTACGAGCTAGAAGCAGTCTTGCCTATTAAATGTCAGATCTTGTCCCTAAAGTTGGCAGTACAATTATTGCTAGACACTTCTCCACTTGAAGAGTGGTTATTATACCTTGAGAATCATCATGATGAGGCCCTAGCCAATGAGGCTCACAAACATAAATTCAAGTGTCAATATGATAGGTTTGTTCATCCTCGAATTTTCACTGAAGGCGACCTTGTCCTGGTCTATGACTAAGATAAAGACCCCCTGGGGGCAGAAAAATTCAAACCCATGTGGTTCAGACCTTTCATCATAAAAGAGGTTCTAAAAAAGGGCGTTTATCATCTGGTTGACTTTGAAGGGAATGCTTTGGCAGAGCCTAAAAATGGACTCTACCTCAAGAAGTATTACTCATAGGCAGGTCACCATGGGTAACTTTTTGTAACATATGTATAGTCTTTGTACTATTACTTTCTAGTTTCTTTTAGTGTTATAGATGTGTCATTTTTGATGTATCTTTCATCACTGTGGCAGATGTCAAGTGAATCTGAGGTGTTCATTGGGTACGCAGACGGTGCTAGCCGGCACACTCAAAGGCTTGCCTCCGCAGCTTGGGTAATTTTTTCACCTCGAGGCCAGTTATTATCTTCCAGAGGTATATGCTTAGGTGACACCACAAATAATGTCGCTAAGTATAGTGTAGTTATTGAGTTGCTTCGTGACTCCTTATCATTTGGTATCTCTCATCTCCAGGTCTATCTCGATGCTCAATGGGTTGTGTCTCAATTAAATAGAGTCTACCATGCTCATGATCTGACTTTACATTGGCAATTCCTTAGGGTACGTCTCTTAGAATGAATCTTTGATTATATTACATATTTTCATGTTCTTAGGAGTTTAAACCAAATTACAGATACTCTAGCTAATCAAATTTTAGATTGGCATCTTGCACACATATGAAAGGACATACACATAAACATGTAAATACATTTTTTTCAAAAATGATCCATAAGCCACAAAAAGACATAAAAATCCATATATAACATCACAGTCACCAGAGTACATAGTTGGACATAAGCACCTCAAAAATATGACCAATAACGAGTCACGGGGCTTATTCCCTCAAAAAATATATACAAGTAGTGCTCTCGGCACGTGAAAATTCTAGCTAAGGTCAGGCCCTATGGGCCCTGTTGTACTGATCAACAACATTTGCCAAACGTTGAAACAATCAGACCCACATCCATGGTGCCCCCACTACATGAGGCTACATAGATGGGGGAAGATCCTCAATCTCTACCATAGGGACCATGCAAGTGAGAACAGTAAAGTTTCACTCAACTCGTCTCAACACCTTCTCAGCCTCCCTGGCTGGAAGATCTCATGTTGTTGTTGGTCCCCCTACGGCGGTAGGTGCGGCCTCTGGCCGAGGAAAATGCCTATTCCTCACATAGTCCATTGGTCGCATTAGTCCCACATCTACACATGACAAACACATATCCATCAAATACTCTGGTATAAAAAAAAATGATATATAACAAAAACAACATAAAAATTACATATGTTTCAAAAAAAAATAAAACAACAAAACAATGATGTAAACTTACCCATATCTCCTCTCTCCTCACCAAGAGGTACTGGTATCTCAGGACCTCTCGAGAAATCAATCCCAGCATAGGGGTAGTCCTCTATGATTGGGATCTGTCAAGACAACCAAGCGAAGAATTCATCGTAGAAGGACTCATTGATCCTTCCACCACCCTGTCATGGCAGTAACACCGCCCATCTACAAACTGCAAGAAGAGAGGCTTGATGTCCTCATACCACTACTCGAGGACTGAAGCTCGAAACTCCCTCGAAGAAGAAAGAGCATAGAATGGTCCCAAACCTGAAGTTCCTCTATGTTCGCGACCGACAATCTATCAACTACCTCTTCATACAATCTAACAATGTTGTGCTCCAGTCAAATATTTGTTCATTTAAGCACTGGATTGCACAGTTCATTTGTGCACGGGATGCCTGATGTAGAGCAGCAGAACCAGTAATATTCCCAATAAGAAACACAATCACCTGCATCGATAAGTCAGTAATCTTGCTTATGGGCACCTGTGATCTCGAGCAGTCTGTACCAGCCTCACAGTAAATTCCTATCAATTATGCTATGTTATGCGGCCCCAAAGGAAATGTCTGGAAGTTGACTGGTTCCCCTCTCCTGGAGAGGCCAGTCAAAAAATATATATCCTTTGTCATGGGCACCAGTGACTGCCCCTCTAACATAAACGCCTCTGCATCCAGATGCCAATAATCAACCAAGGCATTCAGTAGCCTAGGTTGTGCTCGCATAAAAGAACATAAGAAGAACTTGAGTAGCCCAAATTGCATCAAGGCAGCCACAGCATTGGGGTCTTCCTCGACCAACTCACTAACCTCCTCATGCTCTCTTTCTCTCCAGTGAACATACATCCTGCAAAACACTAAGGTTCAGGAGGGTTAACATTTTTTTTTTAAACTTTTTTCATTCAATAAGGGGATCCACGCGGGCTGTAATGTTGACAGTCGCGTGTACATGCGTGCAGTGTTTACTCTACCTGAATGTACACGTGGTCTGTCCTAAGACAGCCCACGTAGACCTAGGGCCAACCTTTTGAAGGTCGACGCCCCCCCAAAACATGGAACCCAAAGAAAAAATAAAGATTTAAATTGCAATATAAGAGAGTTTGTACTTACCTGGTCCAGACATATGTTTGTTTCATCCACTGTAGCTCCCGGAATCACCACTTTTATCAAAGGGTTTTTTTTGGCTCCAGAGTCAATTTCCAAATCAACAATGGTGATAATGAGCTGTCAGCTTCTATTTATAGACTTTTGGCCTCTTTTTGTCACTTTTTTGGCCCCCTTATCATTTTATTTAAAAAAAAAAACCATTTAGTGTGATTCAGGAGTTGCATTGAAGGGGTGTGATCGGGTATCGGGACATTTTTTGGGAATTTTGGGTAACTTTTGACGGTCCGTGGAAAAATTTCAGATGATCAACTTGAGCATGTAGGTTAGGTTTCTACCCTGAATTTTGTATCACGTTGTCTTTTTTCCTTTTCCATAGGATTGATCCCATCAGGTGGCGACACAGAACCATCATTGCTTCTTTAGAAGTGTCACGAGTTGGTGGTAGAGCTTACCAGAACATGGATGCTCTAGGTAGATCTTGGTTGCATTATGGTGTCCATGTTGTCTCTGATCACTGTAGGCTCAGGGTCCTTGTTGTTTTTCCTGATTACGAGTTTGAGCCTCATTTGCATGATTCCTTTTCACTCTTGAACTCACCCTCGGGACTCCCAAAAGATATAGCGGGTCTTATTTTAAGCCCTTTTCAGACCCTCTAAACATGAAAAGATTGTCGAGCGATCTTGTGGCCTTTCACGCTCGTTAAACTGAAATTTGAAGTCACGTCTGTCTGACAGTAGTTTACCCCTTTTTCGTTTTGGACGGTCAACTGTACGAACAAAAGTATACTCTATGGAACTTCAGTTCTCTAGAAGAGTACTCTCAGGTATCATTTTAACCATTTTTCGGGCCTGAGGGACTAAATTTACGAAAAAGGAACCCCCACGGAGTCCATATTTAAGCTCTTTTCAGACTCCCTAAAATTGAAAATATCGTCGAGTGACCTCATTCTTTCACACTCATTAAAATGGTCCAGAAGAACATTCCTGACAGAGTCCATAGTTAAGCTTTTTTCAGACTCCTTAAAAATGAAAAAATGGTTGAGTGATCTTGTCTTTATCACACTCATTAAAATGGTTTTGAATAGATGTCTTGTTGGTGCTAGTTTACCCCTTTTTCGAACCGACTAGACTACCTTTGAAAAAGGTACCCCAATGGAGTCTCCTTTTACGTTTTTTCAGACTCTCTAAATATGAAAAACCACCGAGCTTTCCTTCTCTGGGCTCGTTAAACTTACATCGAAGGACGTTACCATTGTGTGTTTTGTTAACCACGTTTGCAGACCTGCGTCTTTGGTCTAAATGTTGGCTCCATGTTGCTCTCAATTGAACCATCTGAATCATACCTTATGCGCAAGCCTTGTAGCACTTTGCCTCTGCGTCTTAAAACCTTTGGCCCCCAGAGTATTTTTCCCGAGTGTCATTGCTCTGAACATCAGTATTTTCCTTGTGCCTTGAACTTGTATGTTTGTAACACTCGTTCCTCCATTGTAACGTAACGTTATTTCATTGTTTTTCCCAAAATCATTGAAAAAAACAAAAGAATCAAATATACCCCAAAAAGAGGAAGGGAAAAGTATTTTCTTTATTGGCAACACAATAAGTCGCCCTTGGATAAAGCAGATCTATCCATTTGTTCGTCAAAATCTGGGATTTAATATGACTTTAGGAAGCTATTATCACTACATAGAGCTATGTCCTCCTCCATTTGGTTATTATTCCAAACATATGGAGAGTTTTCGTTGCCTCCTGCCTCGTAAACTTATGATTAATTCCATGATGTCTGAGTCTCATCATTTGTCATGATATTGTCCAAGGGAATTTTTTACCAAGCCTGAGTTGACCCCTCTGCAGTTTGTCTCTTGCCCTCATACCCGATCATCCTGAACGTCCAATCATGTCTTTGTTTGAAATCAATGAAGCCTTCAGTCTGATCATCAAGATTCTCTAGTCCATGACCGACAAGTCGTCGAAGACCTCTGGGTAGTGAAGTCGTACACTCATATTACACTCCTACCCATTTTTTGAAGATTTTGAAGTTGTTGCTTGAGCTCTGAAGACCTCATCTCCAACCATCGGAAGAAGATGGATACTCTACATGTATATCTTTTTTTTTTCGAGATGTAGCTCCACTGTGTATTGTCCACGGCTACACTTTATATAGTTATATGACATGGATCTATAGTGTATTTGATTGGTAGCCATGAGTTGATTTTATCCTAAGCATGGGTATGCCCGCCTCGATGAGACAATTGTTATTTTTGCAGATGGTGCCTCCTGATTTCTGGTCCCTGGGCTCACTTGTTATGCTCATCAGTAAAGATTGGTAATGTATTTTGGCCATCAGATTCTATTCTGACCTCACACATTAGGGGGCATTTATTATAACCCTAATTTTCACCAGACATGCTTCCCTGGCATCAGGCCATCTCAGATTCCTTCTTTGCCAAAGCACTGTTGAACAACTCTTCTTAAAAACACTTTTTATAAAGGCCCATGTGCCCTGCTCTATTATTGCACGTGTGTACATGCTCGCTGACCCAAAATAGCCCGCATATATCTACAAAAGCATGAAAAAAGGAAAATTTTCGATGAAACACACAGCTTTGGGTGAGTTAACTAAACCTTCTGGCCATGCATGGCTGAGGGTTCGTCCAAATACCTAGCTTCTTCTAGCCTATAAAATAAGGGTTAGGGGTCCCATTTGGAAGAGGAGAATCATAGTAAAGAAACTATACCCAATTGCGCATTCCCTTTGTCACAACCCTTTAGCATTCCTTGTGCAAAGAGAAAGATAGAGAAAAGAAGTTGGAGGATAGTTGAAGAGGATCCCAAGACTAGGTTCATGGAGCAGCGGTCGGCTTCATCATTGTAAGTTGATTTGTTGAAGTTAATAATAAATAAAAACTTTTCCCATCCCACCATATGAGGTTTTTATGGTTTATTGCATATTTGTTTATTGAATCTCTAACCCAGTAATCTATATATCAAATGCATGTGGAGTTTGTTGTTTGTTTTGTGTAAATGCATGGCATCCTTGGGAGGAGAGCTGCAATCAAAAAGTAATCAAGTGTGAGGAAGGATCTACATCAAACGCCCGTAATAAGGTATGCTCACTTGATCTTCTTAACTATGTATTTTCTTAATAATAATGGGGATTAGGTCTGGGACAATGGAAGAAAGTAGAAATCTTTAGGTCTTTTATGCATGCATAATTTAACCCTAAGTGCTAGTTTGTAGAGGGATTTCCCACTCAAAACAATGTTTGGTATCCCTTACAAAATAGTGCCCAATTTGAAAGTTGTAAGTTATAAATATTCTCTTATTATCCTTTACCAAAGTAGTGTTGAAACCCTACATGAAGGATTGATAGAAATTTTGACCAATCACCAACCTATTCAAGACATAGGATGGGAAGAGGTGGGGGAGACAAGTTTCTCCATAGATTCAGAGATATGTGTGTTTCTCCTCAAAATACCAATTTCCAATGTATCCAAGAATTGTTTTAGCCTATTTTGATAGTCTGAGGCATTCCTTCCTAAATATGAGAGTGTATAGATATTCTATGAAGAAATCATAGATTAAAGAGTATGACTTGTTATACTTATTATCCCATAAAATACTAAAAAAACATGCACATGTGGTTCTAAGATTTACTAATTGAGCGACAAACTGGGGAAAGCATTCCTTGCACATAATACATCAAACAAAAAGGAATCCATGTGAAATGAAAATAGTAGACCTGGATCAGGTTTATGTGCCTATTCAATTTTGGTGCTAATCTACTTGGAGATTATGGCTCACTGGTTGAGATTTTTCCCCTACATGGAAACACTGTAAGCTAATGGTATCCATGATTCGGTAAATTGGGAGCAATCATTTTCCCCAGATAGTCTGCACAGTACAATCACAAGGTACATGTATTGATCTCGCAAACCAGTGGTCGGTATCGGCCTAATTACATCTTTAAGAACTTCTTATCCTCTTTCCACCAATTTTGCAAAATTCTAATGATATCATATTTTTGGTAAAAGGAAACCACAAAATCTTTATTAAGTAAGTCCTCGGTTCATGGAATTTGTAATACCTAGTAGCATCCTATGGAAGGAAGGCTCTGATGCATTCTCCCTTCTCGTTATTAACCATTACATTCCATGTGGTTTATGATTCATTCCACTGCTTCAATACAGGGGAATATTTGTGTCCTTGTTGTGGTTGTGTAACCTGAATCGATTAATGTTTCGAAATATCGCATCGTCCAAAACTCTGAGATCAAGGTCATTGCAAAGTGTTGATTTTAGGTAATTTTGGTCCTTAAAATTGATAAATAAATCATTCCATCAGGGGATATGTACATGTGTGTCGGTTCTACCAGTACTGGGCTCTGTGTCTTTGTAAAAAGGCACCTATGTAGATAATTTATTCAATGGTATTTTGATGGTTGACTCATCCCCCTTCGTAGTTTGTGGTTCCCCTCCCCGAGTTGGCACTAGGCTAGATCGTTCTTCTATTTATCTATCCCTTGTCCCTATCTTATTTAGATATTTATGGACTGAAGTCTTCCTCAAAGGAATTTTACTTGCAACCAACAAAATTTAGGAACATGAGTTGATATTTGTTACCCACAAAATTAATTAGGCCAAGGAGAATAATGAAACTATATTGGATTTTACTTGACCATATGACTAATTGATTCCATTACCAACATAATTTGTGTTACTTACCATAATTAGGAAACCAAATATTGCTTGTTGTGGAGGATAATTGGTCGCACGATAATTCCAAGTCACAGAGGAGAATGAAGTGTATCGCTAAGAAAATGGAATGTTTTTCCATCTTGAATGGGTTTCTATGATATGAGAGATAGATATGAGGGTAAAAGGAAATCAAATATTAATCATGACAATAGGATTTTGTAGATATTTTTGTGTTAAATGTTATCATGCACGTCCCGTCGGCCATTAATGGTTGACTTGATGTGGAGGGGTACCCTTTTTGGTGATTTTGGAAAAAAAAAATGTTCTTTCATGTGTTATGGTGTACTCATCATCATTGATGAGGAAAGTATGAACTATCGTAATTTTTTCAATGTTTTCATGTGAACCCTGAAAGAATATTCTAGGAATATTCTAGCCAATGGTTCAACATGCTTTGTCTAATTCACAGATGTTTGGCCGAAACCTCGAATTGGGATTTCATCAGCATTGGAGAGATGCCTACAATATGTGACTCATAGGTATACAAAGAAACCTCAATCATTTATTATCGACATTGGTGGAAAACCTACATTATTGAAAAGTAATTGGTGCCTTTTGTAACATCCCCAGCCATCCATGCCAAGCCATGCTACGCCAGAGAACTCTTACTGTTCTCTCTGCGGAACATACTGTAACATACCCAGCATCCAACTGAGCTATGCCACATAAAAATTTTGAAATACATGCAATTAAAATATACACACAGAGAACTCTTGTGGAAGCATTATATATAAAACGTAGACATACAAATACATCTGTAAATACACGGATTCACACTGAAATAATAGTAAACATATACATGTAGCATATACAGGAAATACCCATAAAAATAAACATAGTTATAACCACACATATGATAACCCATAAAAATAAGCATGTAAATAACAATGCAGCATGTAAATTTATCACACAATTGGCACTTATCTTGGTAAGAATGCCACCAACTTTGTGCAGACCTTCCACGAACCTCCCAGCCTTAGACCACACTATTCATCACTCTCAACAGTGAGTCACCCCTTATCTGGGACTAAACTCCACCCGAGTAAAGGGATTCCTAACCATGCTAATGGATCTTGGACAACAAGAAATACTCTATCACAGGTGCCAAATCAAACTAACAGCCTACAATCCCTCATTCCCCACATGCATGTCCCACCCAGGAAGTGTGCCCCTTCTTTGCTCAACAGTCCTTTGGCTGCCCCACTTCCTTTCCGGGCTTCAGCAATAGGTCGGACTGGAAGTCTCAGAGCACTATAGCTACAGTTTAGCACCTTCAGGAAATCAATTCCCAGCAATTCTCTCACCCAGAGAATTTCTCACGGGTCTGAAAACCCACCTCTTCAATATCCCACGGGCTTGACAACCCGCTTCTTCACTCTAGCTCCCAAGCTAACTAGCTACACCAACACAAAATGGTTGTGGATACAGGTTTAGGTACAATCATGAAGATACAAAGGATAGCTCAATGGGTGTGTGCATGCTCCTGGATGATTGACTAGATGACTAAATGATCGAAGGGATGATGAGAAAGATGATGTAAAATATGGTAAAATGAACTAAGTTTCAACAATATGTATGCATGTCCCCAAATTAACACTTGTCATGTTGGGAGCTACTTTGGCCCACTTGTACCCAACTTTAGAACTTAGGATAAAATAATTATCCATGCTTTATATTTAAGAAATATTAATATAGTACTCCTTTTTGGCTTAATATCCCTATCTTAGCCCCTTTCCCTAACTTATCCCCTCCCTTTCCCTAACTAGTGGAGTTTAGTCCCCCGTCTCTTTTGTCGTGGTCGGTCTACGTGCAGCGATGAATTTTATATTAATTATGAGATATATACAAAAATAGGTGCACTGGACTTTAACATCTAGGATCTCTGGCCTAATCAAAGCATAAGCATCCTAGCTTATAATAACTGGCTCACCCGCCTATAAAACATAGAATATACACAAAAGGCTACATGGCCTCAAAATCGCGTGCACTTATGTTGTTGTGCACGGTATCCTGGAATGTGCAAACTTCCTCATTTTATTGCGTAGTACATGTGCGCACTATGCCATGAAATGTGCATATAAAAAATGATATCAAACATCTCACCAACTTAAGTACATTTTCATTTAGATTACAATTGGTTTCGGCCTAGGGATATTACACCTTTTCCCTTTGAAAATTTTTGAAGGGTTTTCCGTATAGATAATGACGTGGTAGGTGACATGGCAAGTGGTGTGACAAGTACATAGTAGCAATGGTAAAGGATGATGATGTGGAACTATACTACCAGTGACATGGACTTGTATGGGCACTGAGGTGGAAAAAATTCATGAAAAAGGCTCAATGGTTAGGATTCATTCTTGTTCATGATAGGACTACCAGGATGTGCCATCAACACTTGGTAAGGTTTTACTTCTTTAAATTTTTCATCAAGATCGGTGAAAAGGTTAACTTTTTCTCTTTCAAATTCATAAGTTTTTTGTCGATGTTCAATGGCTTATCGATGATCAATGGAATCCTTAACCTTGTTTATTTAATACTTGTATGATTTTCATCAATGATTGATGGTTCATTGGTGATCAACAAAATTCTTGACACATTTTAACACTTACTTGATTTCCCCCGATGTCGATGGCTCATCAATAATTTTTATTAAGGCTTGCATTGGCATTGGAAGTTCGGTTAAATTGATAACCCATTATTTTTATCTAAACCTCGATGGATTCATAGATACCTTGGATAAACTTCGCATTTTTTACTCCTTTTTTATTATTTATTTTCTTTCCCTCTCTTATGAAAAACATGTTAACTTTTGGGGTTTTCTTAAGTTTCTAAATATGAATAAAACAAGAGAGAAAATGCACAAACTCAAAGAAAACAAATATGTAGTCTATAGAAAGAAAAACAAGGAGATGTGGAATGGTTAAAAGAAAGTAGTACCCTAAAATTAGAAAACAATTCAATGGGTGTGTTGTGTACTCAACAAATTCCACTCCCATCTATTTTATTGGGTAAGGCAACATTGATGTTCTTCTTAGTGTCCAATGAATTCACACTCTTAGTATCATTTATATGAATTTTGATGTATTGTTTTGGAAATTCCAACAATATGGCCACACTCATACACTCAATCGAGTGAGTAGTCCTCTCAATCAAGTGATCTCTTCTCACATGATGGGAAAACTACTCAAAAAAGGGTCTAGGGGGGTTATTGTTTGTCTCTATAGCATTTTCGATGATGGACATTTTGATATTCCTTAATGAAGTTGTAAGTGGTCATGGATAAGAATGATCATGTATTTCAAGAGCCTCCCTAAAGACTCTCTCAATCTCTAACCATGAACACAACATCATATTTATTCCAAGAAGCATTACTCCCGATACTAGGCCATAGTGTTATCAAGTGCCTAGTTCAAGAATTATTAAATGCAAGAGTCATTCAAAATAGTGTTAGTGTTTTTCTCTACACATATCATCTTGGAATGGAAGAAATATGCATCATGGTGGTTGTATATCGATTACAAGGAATGGAATAAGATTACAATCAAAGATGTATCATGGTGGTTGTGTATCGATTACAAGGAATGAAAAAAGATTACAATCAAAGACAAATTCTCGTAATCAATGGGCCACTATAACTCCATAAGGTTCTCTACTTCTTCAAACTTGATATTCATTTTGGTTATTGTCAATTCCAAATCCAAAAGGTGGATGTTCCAAAAATATCCTTCCAAACTCATGAGGGTTACTATGAGTTCATGGTTATGCCATTTGGCTTGACCAATGCTCCCTCTACTTTCCAAATTTTTAGTAATAATATCTTTGAGCCGTCCTTGCATAGGTATGTTTTAGTCTTTTTTATCACATTATAATTTACAGTATGAACTTACCTGATCACATCTCTATACTAGGAACAATTCTTCCATATCTTAGAAAGGGGTTAAAGATAATCCAAAAAATAATGAAGCCATTTCAACATGGTCTATTCCTTAAAACATTATAGGCTTAAGAGGCTTTCACAGCCTCAGTAGATACTACCTTAGGTTTTTTCATAACTATGTTAAAATTGTAGCCCCCCTCATAGTCCTTCTAAAAAATAATTGGTTTCATTCATTTGATGAGGCCATTCATGCTTTTGTTGCTATGAAGGTAGACATGACATGTACACTTGTTTTCACCACTCCAGATTTTACTAAAGTATACATCATTGAATGTGATGCTTCAAAAATAGGATTGAGTGCAGTGTTATTATAGGAGGGTAAATCCATTTCCTTTGAAAGTAAGCACCTCAAAGGAATATATATTGCAACATATGATCAAGAAATGTTGGCCATATTGCATGCAATAAAGAAATGGCATCAATATCTATTGCATAGATATTTCAAGGTTAATATTGCTCATTGTTAAGAAATGGCATCAATATTTATTGGGTGGGCATTTCAAGTTTAACGTTTCTATGGACCCTACATAATTGTCAACAAAATTGGGGAGATTGGATATGGCTTAAAGTTAACTACATCTTCATGCATTATTAATGTCTTCCATGTCTCTTATCTATAAAGGTTGGTTGTGAAGTGCAATTCAAACAACATTACTAGAGTTAGATGAGGAAGGAAAACTCATTTTGAAGCATGAATTGATGATAAACAATTGGATTTTACAACTACATCACAAGACCATCAGTGCTTATCTAATCATATGGAAGAATATTCCTTTTAATAATGCTACATAAGAATCACGACATTTCATTCAACATTATCTAGGGTTATCAAAGAATTGAGGTCAATTGTTTTTCTAAGAGGGGAAGCATGTTATGTACCTACCAACACTATTACTCTCTTCTTCTCTTTATCTACTTTTGTCTCTACCTTCCCCTATTTTACCATGATATGTAAGAGCCACACTAATTTTCCCAAATCTAATATGTTATTTTTTTTCTTTAATTATACTCTTTAAATTAGACATCTTATGTGTGGATGAGCTATAATGATATATGTGAACTTATTGGAGGTTACACATTCAAAGTTTTATTGGAGGTTTCCCTCTTGAAGTGACATGTGATATAATATATTCTTATTTTATTCCATTACTTGTTATTCCTTGGTAGTTCAATGTCTTGTTATTTCTTAATATTGGATGTTAAATGGCGTATTCATATTCAAATTATTAATTTTGAGTATAATATCCTTTTAGTGTTCCCAAAGTAGGAAAGCTTAAATCGATTTGTGTTAGTACCTTTAAGACGGATATCCCACTAGTGGAATATGTTCATGACCATTTGATTGTTCATCACATAGTTGAACATGTGGTAGCAAGAGGTGGCTAAGACTAACAATGTTTGTCATCGTGGATGTTTATCTATTATTTGTGTAGAACAATGCAAATGTGGCAAATTATTATTCTCTATTGCAACGAGAAAATTGGATGTGTGATGTAATGCCCCATATTTTGACCTTAGGTAGTTAGAACATTGTTGTTTAACCAATCTTGATAGTTCAAAGTTTAGCATTTATTTGGAGTCAGTTAGACTTTGTTAGACATTGAGATGTGTACCTCTAGGTCTATTTGTATGTTACATGCTATATGCTCATGAAAAAGATAGTTATTTGATTTGTTAAACATGAAAATTAAATGGGCAAGTTCGATACATGTATACCAATTCAAGTTATATTGTGAATGTATAATAGATGCAATGTGTGATGTAAATAGGAAAACATTTCTTAATTGGGCGTCAAAGCAAATATGGATTCTTATATATATTTGTGATGTATCTGCATCAATATGTGTTATTGGTGAACTAACCTACAGGATGATGAGCTATGTGATAGCCAAATGACTATAGTATTGAGGTAACTGGGATGTCGTAGACATCATGAAGA
>ML796495.1:56922-67519 GCA_009831015.1 Picea engelmannii | reverse complement strand
AATATGGGGGGAAAATCCCTAACTAATCACACTTGAGAAAAAGGAGTCTTGGGATGGGTGACCTTTCGTAAAGTCTTGTTACTGAGTGCAAGCCTCGAACGTGATGATTGATGTTGTGCAATTCATTTTCTAGTTTCAATGCCACTTCTTCACCCCTGTGAGCATTGAAACTTGATGCAACGAATGCTAAGTGGAAAATTCAATATCATAAGAAACTGGTCATTTTAACTAATGCTCATAGGATACGATTCATACATCAATGACTTAATCCATACAAATTATCCCAAAAATGGTAATTCAAACATAAATTGGTATATAATAAAGTATTACAATGAACAATTAGGAGAGGAGGTCCCATTGTACCACGAAAGAGTGGTAATACTAGTAGGAGTGGGAGTGAGGAAAGATAATCACCTAAAATTTTCCTTGGAAACTACATTCCCTTAAATCCTATGTGTTGCACCCAATCAACTCTTGGAAACTTTATTCCCTTAAAACCTATTTGTTACACCCAATCAACTCTATAATAATTTGTTGAAATGAGATGGGAATCTACCCCTGAAATATGGAAGTAAAATCCCCCACTAAATTCCACACAAAACCAAAGTTACAAAATGACCATATCTCTTCTATAAGATGCCCATTGGCAAGAGTAACAGAGAACATGCATGTATAATATATTGAACTGCTTCATGTCATAACTCAAACACCTAATAACTACATTGAAATCAATCAAGCATTTGATGATGACTTGCATTAACTATTTGATGTGATTAGTTGTGAGTTGGAAATGTGCCAATAACAATGAAAGTACCTCTCACAACCATCACTTTTCCCTTCCCTATCCTAATGGTAAGAAAAAAATGTTTTCCCGACCCTAAAGAAACTAAAAATGATCCTATGGTGATGGCACAAATACCACTTGGGTGGAAAGAATCTGAAGTGAGTTCCATGCATTATTAAATCATTAATGCCATGAGTAGAAGGCTAATAGGAACATAGTTCATGATCCCCCCATACCAAGTGTTGGCACAGGGGCAGACCTAGGGTTCAACTCTAACAACGTACCAACAAGCCCTAACTATTGGCCCTTTCGGCAACACCTACAAAGAAGATGCAGTCTCACCCGAAGTAGTAATAGGGTGTTGCAGGACACAGGTGTCTACAACTAGAGGAAGTGAAAAGTGGATCCAGGGAAACAACACACAACAACCTAGATATTCTTTACCACGCTTAAGCTTACTTCGCAAGTTATATCTTAGATCTAACACAACAATGCAATAACAGTATAACAAAAAGCAAATAACACAGCATCAACCACATAGAACAACAAGATATACGTGGTTCACCCTCTCCCTAGGGTTACGTCCACAGAACAGTTCTTCTTGATATATTAAATGGAAACATACATTTCTATCTGCGCTCTTAGCTTGCAAATATATCTCTCTCTTCTCTCTTCTTATCTCCCCTCCCTACGCACCCAGTTGCAGGGTTGATCTTCACACCCAGTTGAAGATCTTACAATACAGAATCTTCTACAACAACACACTTCTCTCTCTCAACAACAACAATCGACAACCATTAACCCTCATAATATGAACGAACCCATCCCAGCTCCTCTAGACCTTTATTTATACATTACATGGAAAAATTCTAGGTGTCAAATCCCTAGATCCAAAAACCTAGGTATCTAAAAACCTAGGTCCACTTGACCCACGTTTTCAGTGCTTCGCCAGCCTTTCTTTCCTTCTTTTTCACAAGGTGCTCCAAATCACTCATTGGCATCTTCTTCCTCTTGCTAAGTTGTCCACGATCCATCTTTCCTTGTTTATCTATCTTCCTTGGTCTTCTCTTCCAACGGCTATATTTTCCTTCCTTTGCTCCTTTTTTTCCACTTCTTTGACCACTTCGACCCATTCTCAGTCAATGTGATTTCCGCACAGTTCATACTTCACCTTTCTTCCTTACTCTTCAATTTCTTCCATAACCAAGGGCCAACAGGCCCCCAAAACTCACCTGTGACTCGTCCTGAGTCACTACAAGACTGAACCTTCTGTTTCACTTCGACTTTAGACTGCGTGGAGTAGCCTATGTTGTCTACTCAATCCCTCCCTTCCTTGTGAAGAATGTCTTTTATGTGTCTGGTACCCAGTTTCAACTACACCTAGTACCTAGACCCTTCTTCTTATGCTTTTACAGAGAGCTGCAAGGAAGCTAGTTGTCATAGTACAATTTCAATCGGCTCCCATTTACCAAACCTTATTTCCATTCTCCATTAAGATTCTTCAAATGTGCATCTCCTCCTTCTATAACATAGGTGACCTCATAAGGCCCAAACCAATGTGTCTTGAACTTCCCTGGATGCTTCATGAACTTATTGTTGTATACCAGCACCAAATCTCCTTGTTTGAAGGCTTTCCACTTGATATGTCTGTCATGGTAGGCCTTCTCTCGTTCCTTTTGTACCTGCTAATGAAATCTTGCAATAAACTTGTGTTCTTCCAATTCTACCAACTACGCAAGCATGTCTTGTATAGCGCCTGTGTCATCCATATCTGTAAATGATGCAATTCTCAAACTAGGAACCAAATATTCCATAGGTACCACTACTTCTAGGCCATAAACTAACTTAAAGGGAGTTTGCATTGTCAGCTTCTTGCAAGTGGTTCGATATGCCCATATGGCACTCTCAAATCCCAATCATATTTGTTCACACTGCAAATCTTCGTCAGCGTTGTCTCCAAGATCTTATTGAAATATTCGACTGTACCATTTGGTTGTGGGTGGTATGGCATACTCTTCCGATGATGAACTTCAAGTTATTGAGTTAAGGCTTCAATAGTCTTATTAATAAAATGAGTACCTTGATCACTCATAAGGATATTTGGGAATCCAAACCCTGTTATGATATCCTTAAATATGAATTGCGCAGTTGTTGTCCCTTGACCAAGTTTTGAGGAACACTTGGTCATAATTGATCATTTTTTGACTTCGAAAGCCTGTCAAAGATGGAGCGCCAGGCGAAGCAGAGATCATGGTATCTCGGTTCACTTTTGGGCCCCTTTTAGGGTTTTGGGTTAATGTAATGGGAAAGGGATGTCGACCTGTGGGTTTACCCACGCTTAGGCCCACTTTTGTAATGTATAAATAGAAGGACAGGCAATGTAAGAAAGAGTAGATGTGATTGCTTAGTGCAATTCATAGTGCATCTATGTGATGTTGAATAAGTTCTCTGTGCGAACTGTGTAAGGCTTGCAAGGATAAGTGCAAGTTACTGTGTGGTTGATATAGAAAGCTAAGTGTTGTAACGCAAGGAAGAAGGATCTAGTGAGCTGCGTAGATCTTCTATCCTATGCGAAGAAGCGTTTTGGAGGCTTTGTGCTTGTAACAGCGTGAAGATGATAATAAAGAAGAAGATCTTGTGGACGTAGCCCCAGGGTGGGGGTGAACCACGTAAATCTGTGTGTTATGCTCTGTGCTTTGATTCAATGTGTTTCTCTTTTCTTATGATATGTGCTTTGATATATCCACTTATGCTTTGTGCTTCTTAGATATATATTATTTTTATATCTGATGTGTATGAGGATGCTCAATGTTGATCTACTGGATCTGATCTGGGTTACTATGGTTAAGTGTTGAAATATTGTAGATCTGAGTATTCACCGTGAAGCTCTGTGTTGTCTGTGAAGTATCATAAGGGTTGAATATTGATGAATGATCGATGCTAAGTTCTCTGTAAATGATATAATCATGGATCTGTGTCCCATATAAGGTGGCAGACACCTGAGTCTTGCAACCACCCCTGCCTCTACCTCGGGTGAGACTTCATCTACTTCGCAGGTGTTGTCGAAAGGGTCGATAGTTAGGGATTTTTTGGTGCACTCTTGAGCATTGAACCCTGGGTCTGCCCCTATGCCAACAAATGGTTTTGTTTTTGGGATCCGAAACTATGATTGATGGGAACTGGGGAAGAAGAAACTTTGTGCAAAAGAAAGCTCTGTAGATTTGTTGCCCTAGTGCACAGCTTTTTACTCGACCTGTAAAGCTTTGTGCTAGGAATAAGGTTAGATCTAAAGAGAGAAAGATCAGATCTGAAGAAAAGAAGTGATATATGAACGCTATGTGCTCTAAGAAAAGTAAAAGTGGAAATTTTTGAAAGAAAGAGGTCAGATCTGCAGAAAAGAGGTAAGATATGTAAGCTTTGTGCTCTAATAAAGGTAAGAATAGTTAAAATTTCTTAGATCTGGAATCTTTGTGCTCTATAGAAGTAAGATAAGTGAAATTTTTTGTTTCTAGAGCATGGATCTAGGTATGTTTGATAGATTATGTCCTAGCTTAAAACCTAGGGCATTAATAGATGAAAGAAAGATTGATGTGAATAGATTTGATAAGTATGTTATACCTATGCATAGAAAGAATGTTTGGACTAACAAATGGATGCAGGATCCTAGAAAGAATTTTTTGAAAGTTAGCTATCACGATTCTAGTGTGCAGTACAGAAGAGGTTGGGGATCATTTAAAAGAAAGCAAGGATTAATCCTATGTTACAGTTGCAGAAAACCAGGCCATATAGCTAAGGAATGCCCTGGTAGAAGACCTAGTTGTCTCTGTTGCAAAGCTATGGACCATGAGGTATTGGATTTCCCTAGAATGATCACTAAGCTTGAAAGGATAAATCTGAATCAAGACCATAAGGCAGATCCACAAAAGGCAGAAACCCAGCAAGAATTAGAGAAAGTATTAATACAGATGAAAGAAACCCTGAAGGAACATAAAGATGTTTGATTATCAGAGATCTTCAAAGAAAAGGAGCAAGTTGAAGCAAGAATAGAGGACTTTGTCATTGATTGTATTCTTGATGAAGAAACACAAGTGAACATTATGCCAGAAAGAACTTGGGAAGCTATAGGGAAGCCTTCCATGATTCCTTCATTGGGAGGAATAGGACTATTTAGAGGAAAACTGATAATGTTATGTGGAAAACTTGCTCAGATACCTATGACAGTCAATGGAACTTCGACAGAAGAAGATTTTGAGATTATCAAATTCATTGAGGACAACGCCTCGTTTACTATGCTACTCGGAAAAACATGGATTGAAAGATATCAAGCCAGAAAGAAGGAAGACGGAGAGGTTTTAGAACAACAGAGACAAGAGTTAAAAGATTTCATGACTAAAAGGATCACACAATTGATAGAAGAATAGGAGAACCACTCGAAGCCATATGACACTAGAAGCTTAGATGTCGAGGCCAAAGCTACACAAAAGGATGAAATTTCTACCCCAGACAAAGAAGAAGTGATATACCTAAACCCTAGGAGAGAATCTCACCAGCACGAAGTGACTATGTCCAAGGAGAATAAGAATCAAAATGAGAAGAGAATCACTGAGACGAAGCTCACTGGAAAGAAGGCTAGAAAGATAAGTAAGAAGAAGGCTAAGATCAAAAAATTACAGAAGATCCCAGAGGGTACCTTGCAGCAAGACACTTTGCAGAATTGGAACTTTGCCAGGATATCAGAACAACGACATATGCCACTTCACCGAGGTGAAGTAATATAGTTGTTGGAAGCCAGTATAACTATTCGACTGTCGCTTCGAATGGGTTGGAAATAATTTATGGCTAGCCACTAGACCATCAGACTGTGCCATAATGGACAAAACATAAGTTAATGTAGCCTCATACCCGTTGCAAGCAGACCGTTGCTAAGCTTCCCTACTTAGTTTGTCGTGCCACGCACAGAGAATACTTTTTGCTAAGTGAGAATTTGAGCCCAAAACCTAAGATTACTTTACCTTGTGATCATTGCCTTGTTCCACTATAGTCTCTGAATTCATTTCACACCCAAGCTAGTTGACCCGAGCTTGTATGTCGGATGAGCTCAGTGTTGTTGAGAAATTAGTTGAAGAAGTTTTTATTGAATTAATGACTAAGAGAGTCATGTCAGAGCGAGGATTATTTACAGGAGTCCAAGCTTCGTCAACAAGAGGACTCTAGGCCTCCCCTTCCACTGCTCGCGTTGGTCCATATCGGTCGACCGATGAGAAACGGACCAAGAACAAGGATGACATCGCAAATGCCAAGCTTATCCCACGCATTCTACCTACTTACTTACCACCTCTAAGTGCTGCCATCCACTGTGACAGTGTACCTCGTGACTTCAAGTAGAATTTGATCACCACATACCTTCCGAAAGGGGTGTGCGTAGTTCTTGCTGACCAGGATAAGCTCATAGCACTGAAATTTAGTGATTTTAACCTTGGAGATCGTAAAGTTTACAGCATGTTAGCCCCGCATAAGTACTTAACCAAGACCAAAGGAAACAATTCTAAGATTGTCTTGCAGTCATGGACCCAGAACCTCATGCAGTCCACACTACTTAATGTAATGAAGATCCTACACTTCGACAGACACCAGGAAGTCAACGCATGTGTCAAGTTGTTGTTGTCCTGCTACCATGGAGGATACGTATGATTGGATCATCGCATCACTGTGGATACGACCTTGATCAATCGGATCACAGGACTTAGTATGTAGTGCATCACTGATTTGGAACTTTGTACCATGCCCGAGACTCTGCAAGAAATAAGAGATCCCAGGGAGGAAACTGCCCGCAGCGCAATTTGCCAGTTAAAAACCCTTGCCTTGGAATAAAAGTAGTTGAGCACTAGAAGTGCCCAGACTTATGAGAACCTCACAAAGAATCCAAATTTGCAAGTATTGGAGGCACATCTCCAAGAAGCGAAGCAACACACAGATACGCTATAGGAGCAACTGAAGGCCTTGACCCTAGTCGAAAGAATGAATAGATTTCTAGAACAACGCATCGCCCAACAACAGGTACATACGCTGCAAAGTAAAGTGATGGAAGTCTCCCAACGACTTCAACCAATCCAGGAAAAGGCATGCCAACTATTCACTGAGGTTGAAAGCTAGGAAGACGAGCTTGAACAAGTTGTCATCACCATGGAACAACACCTGGAAGGGCTAGTAAATGATGCAGTGATCAAAGAGTTCACTGAGCAAGAGGTTGTCGCATTGCAGCAGGTCGAAGCAGCTCGAGCCAAGATCGAGGAATTCGAGGTGGAATTGATCAGACCAAAGTGACTCGGGATGAGTCACAGGTGAGTGTTGTTCGTTGACCAAGTTTTGAGAAACACTTGGTCATAATTGACCCTTTTTGGACTTCGACATCCTGTCAAAGATGGAGCACTAGGTGAAGCAGAGATCACGAGATCTTGGTCCACTTTTGGGCCCCTTTTAGGGTTTTGAGTTAATGTAATGGGAAAGGGATGTTGGCCTGTGGGTTTACCCACGCTTAGGCCCACTTTTGTAATGTATAAATAGAAGGATAGGCAATGTAAGAAAGAGTATATGTGATTTCTTAGTGCAATTCATAGTGCATCTATGTGATGTTGAATAAGTGCTTTGTGCAAACTGTGTAAGGCTTGCAAGGCTAAGTGCAAGTTACTATGTGGTTGATATAGAAAGCTAATTGTTGTAACGCAAAGAAGAAGGATCTAGAGAGATGCCCAGATCTTTTGTCCTATGCAAAGAAGGGTTTTGGAGGCTTTGTTCTTGTAACAGCTTGAAGACGATAATAAAGAAGAATATCTTGTGGACATAGCCCCGGGGTGGGGATGAACCACATAAATCTGTGTGTTATGCTATGTGCTTTGATTCAATGTGTTTATATTTTCTTATGCTATGTGCTTTGATATATCCACTTATGCTCTGTGCTTTGATTCAATGTATTTATATTTTCTTATGTTATGTGCTTTGATTCAATGTGTTTATCTTTGCTTATGCTATGTGCTTTGATATATCCACTTATGCTATGTGCTTCTTAGATATATATATCATTGTTAGATATGATGTGTATTAGGATGCTTAGTGTTGATCTACTGGATCTGATCTGGGTTACTATGGTTAAGTGTTGAAATATTATAGATTTGAGTATTCACCGTGAAGCTCTGTGTTGTCTGTGAAGTATCATAAGGGTTGAATATTGATGAATGATCGATGCTAACTTCTTTGTAAATGATATAATCACATATATGTGTCCCAGATAAGGTTTCAGACACCTGAGTCTTGCAACCACCCCTGCCTCTACCTTGGGTGAGACTTCATCTACTTCGCAGGTGTTGCTGAAAGGGCCGGTAGTTAGGGATTTGTTGGTGGACTCTTGAGCGTTGAACCCTGGGTCTGCCCTTGTGCCAACAGTAGCTATAGTTTCACTATAGTCCCTAATTGCTCTTGCTTCTACCCATTTGGTCAAACACTTTGTCGTAATGATGTTGTATCGAGCTCATGTGCGCTTTCCTGGGAGGTTGATAGGTCCCACAAAATCAATGGCCCATTTCTCAAATTCATGTAATGTTAGTTGAGGTGCTAAAGGCATCTCATCCCTTCTGGAAGTTTTTACAACTCTTTGCCATACATCGCAGGCTCAGTAGTATTCCTTAGCATCTTTGTGTAAAGTAGGCCACCAGAGGCCATCTCTAAGAATCTTTTGCATTGTTGCTTTGCTGACATAATGTCCTCTTGTGATGCCTTCATGTGCTTCTTCCAAAATCACTGATCTTTCTACCTCCATAACACATCTCATCAATATCTCATCGGGTCCTATCTTATAGAGTTGTCCAACTATAAGTGAAAAATCTGCAGCACAAACTACCAGTTTTTTCTTCTGAATAATTGTGTGTTTGTGAGGTGCCATTCCTGTAGATAGGTACTAGAATGTCTCGGCAAAGTGATCATCAACCTTTTTGATGACCAGCAACTGTGCATCTGGTAGTGTATCCACCAAACTGGTAGGTTCCTCTCCATGTTCTAACCTAGACAAGTGTTTAGGTCCCTTGTTCATTCTCCCTAGATTGACCGCAATCTCAAAGTCATATTCCTAGAATAACATTAGCCATCTGCATATTATTCCCCCCAACACTGGCTTGTTGACTATGTATTTCAGCGCAAAGTTATCAGTAAACATATTGAAATTCCCTCCCAACAAGTGGTGTCTAAACTTTTGCAGCGCATACACCATAGCTAATCCTTCTCTTTCAGTGGTAGTGTAGTTTATCTCGGTTGTAGATAGCTTCCTGCTAGAAAAGGCTAGTGGGTGGTAAATATCTCTTGCTCTTGGTTGTGCTAACACTGCTCCTAATGCAATGGACGAAGCATCGACATGGACGTGGAATTCCTTGCTCCAATCTGGGAAAACCAGAATAGGCACAGTAACCATTTTCTGCTTTAGTGTGTCGAAGCTCTATTGGCATTCCTCTGACCATTGAAACTAACGATATTTATTAAAAATATTTTCCATGGGTGTTGTTATCTGTGCATGTTATCACTGAAATTTCGTCTGCACATGGCGGCAAGAACTCCACATAATAAAAACAACAATGAAGTCATTCATGGCACTGAATTAAGTTCACAGCATTCCAGAAGGGTCAAAAACTATACAAAGTAACCAAAAATTGAAGGGCGCTTTACAACAGCTTGATGTGCGCGCATATGCGCGGGACAAAAACGTGTTACTAGCGCATGCGCGCCCGACGCGCGCCTGTCAACACAAAAACCCGCGCATCTGCTAATACGGCACATTAATTGCATAAGTCGGCCTCCCGACCGCTTATGGACCGGCCCCCAAGATGATTTGACTCTCGAATCAGGGTCGGCTCTGCAAATTCGGCGAATTAATGACCTAAGTGAACCCTAAACAGGTTCGTGTTCACACCGGAAGTTGGTTACGTGACCGCCTGGAAAAATGCTATAAATAGCCGTGAAGACTCACTATTTTAGCAGAGAATTTGAAGCAATGTTACGTTGTCCAGATGATTCAGAGCTCAGTCTTTGACAAACAATCCATCAGTGGCCTAACCCAGAGTTCTTTCACCACTCAGTTCAGTTCTATTCATTTTGTAAGGAAAGCATTGTGTTGAGGGCCCCGAAGGACCTTCCGCTGGAGGGAGAGGGAACCCCTATCTCTGTCTTCAGCGTGTGCTCTGGTTTCATTAATAATACCAAGCCTGAAACCATTGATGACCCGTGTGTCTGATGTTTTATGTTTTTGTTTATTTTCGCAGTGTTATTTGCTTTCAGTTGATAGTTAGATTGTATTTAGTTTTGTTTTCTGTTAACCCCGTGCTGCCACAGATGTTCTGTCCTGATGAACCCAACAGGATATGCAGAGCGTTCTCCATTTTGCTCACCTGGTGATGATTCGAACGCGAACAGATTGGCGACTCCACTGGGGAGTTTAGGTAACAAATTCTCCCTCAATTGGGTTTAATTCGCTTTCCTTTTGTTGTTTTTAACTTGCAGGGACTCAAACCGGCTTTCGCCGACCTGTTAACTGGTCGATTCACAGCAGAATCGAGAGAATCGGTGATTTTTCTCAAGCGCGCGGGTATTCCACCCCACAGGCGCGCGCATGCACTGGAACTGTCATTTCTTTCCCGCGTGCACACGCCTCTGTTTACAGTGATAGCCGCGCATTGGAACCAAATTTTTCATTGTAAGGTTTTGGATGCGGGGAAAGTCAGTTTCCTTCTCAAAAATGATGTCATGCATGCTCTGAATACTGCACCACTTAGA
>ML796495.1:31125-50249 GCA_009831015.1 Picea engelmannii | reverse complement strand
GCGCATATGCGCGGGACAAAAACGTGTTACTAGCGCATGCGCGCCCGACGCGCGCCTGTCAACACAAAAACCCGCGCATCTGCTAATACGGCGCATTAATTTCATAAGTCGGCCTCCCGACCGCCTATGGACCGCCCCCCAAGATGATTTGACTCTCAAATCAGGGTCAGCTCTGCAAATTCGGCGAATTAATGACCTAAGTGAACCCTAAACAGGTCTGTGTTCACACCGGAAGTTGGTTACGTGACCGCCTGGAAAAATGCTATAAATAGCCGTGAAGACTCACTATTTTAGCAGAGAATTCGAAGCAATGTTACGCTGTCCAGATGATTCAGAGCTCAGTCTTTGACAAACAATCCATCARCGGCCTAACCCAGAGTTCTTTCACCACTCAGTTCAGGTCTATTCATTTTGTAAGGAAAGCATTGTGTTGAGGGCCCCGAAGGACCTTCCGCTGGAGGGAGAGGGAACCCCTGTCTCTGTCTTCAGCGTGTGCTCTGGTTTCATTAATAATACCAAGCCTGAAACCATTGATGACCCGTGTGTCTGATGTTTTATGTTTTTGTTTATTTTCGCAGTGTTATTTGCTTTCAGTTGATAGTTAGATTGTATTTAGTTTTGTTTTCTGTTAACCCCGTGCTGCCACATATGTTTTGTCCTGATGAACCCAACAGGATATGCAGAGCGTTCTCCATTTTGCTCACCTGGTGACGATTCGAACGCGAACAGTGCATATCCCTTAATGAAGTTTTTGTAGTATCCAGTATGTCCCATCGCAATGCACAGTTGTCTAACCGAAGTAGGGGGAGGTAGATCAACAATGATGGCAATCTTAGAGGGATATACCAACAACCCTTGCTTACTTACAATGTGTCCCGGCAATACTCCAAAAGGTGAGAGGAATATGCACTTATTCAGTTTCAGGGCAATCTGGCATTGCCTACACTTATCCAACATTAGTCTCAAACATTCAATATGATTTTTCAATAAGCTAAAGATAGTCCAATCATCAAAATATGCTTCCAAAAATTTATGTAAAAACTCCTTGAATGCTTCGACCACCACCCTGGAAAATATGGCTGGTGCATTCTTCAATCCGAAAGGCATCACAGTGTACTAGAAAGGACCCCATTCTGTGGAAAATGTGGTCTTATGGCGATCTTCCTTAGCAATCCTGATCTGGTGATAACCTGAAAATCCATCTATGAAGGAGTAAACTTCCCTTCCTCCTACATTATCTAACACTTCATCAGTAAATGGTGTAGGGAATGGATCATGTAAACATGCATCATTCAATTTCCTCAAGTCTACATAGATTCTTATCTCTCCTAACTTCTTATCTTGGACCACCATAGGGCTAATCCACTCTTATTCTTTGACAGGTTCTATGATTCATGCTTCCAACATTCTGTCTAGTTCAATCCCGACTTCCTTCTTCTACTTGGGATTCAGTCTATAGGGTCTCTACTTGATTGGCCTTGCATATGGTTTCAAGGGGATCTTCATTTCTCCCATGGGCCCTTTAATGCCCTTCATGTCTGTGAACTTGGTTGGAAACAAGTCTTGATACTCATGTAGTAATTTTGTAATCTTATCAATAGTGGCCTCATCCCAGTAATCTCCAACATTGGCCAACTTAGGTGCTTTATATGTTCCAATATTAACTTTCTTGATTTTAATTGGTTGTCCAATGAAAGGTAGTTCAACCCTTGGCCCTTCTATGTTTCTCTGTCCTTTAGTTTCTGCGATGTTCACATTCCTAGGATCATCATCTTCATCAACATTGATATTGTAGCAACCTTGTAATTTTTGAAGAGGTGCAGTCCATTCATCTTCCTTTTTCTCAACAGGGAGATTAGGTGCCTCCTTAAAGACTTTATGTCTTACAACTTGTAAAGCCTAATCTACTATGGGGTACTGGCTTTCAAATAAAAATGTAGCTATAAAGTTCTGGGTCATACCATACCAATCTGAACTGGTGAGGCACAGTTCTTCTTGAAGATACCAATTGATGGGCATATTATCCAAAGTGTTAATGAACTTGTGCACCCATTGTTCTTTAGGAATGTTACTCCAAGCCTCCTCATGAATTCGCACATGGTCCTTCGGACAGCTATGGCCTGTGTATCGAACTTTGCACCCTTCGACTTGGTCTGAAAAACGCACTGTCATCAAAGTGTGACATTGTACCCACTCCACGATGTTCTTCTTGTGTGTCCCCCACCATCGTACTGGTGTTGCTTTCAAGGCTTCGTCCAATTCCAACAACCTCTTTTGTAGTGGTACAACTTCTTCAAATTCCAATAAGAATGTTTCTAAATGATTTAAACCATCAAATGTGGGCAGGTTACTTACTTCTGTGCTACTCCAATGAACTTCCCTGGTCAATATGGCATATCGTCGTGTGGAGACTTCATACATCCTGTTATGCCAGTTCTCCAGTGCTTCCTCTGATTTTGATGAGCATCCACTCTCACTTCGCCAACTCAATTTTCCATATGTCATAGGATTAATGTAATCATGTTATCTTGTTGTCAATTTATATATATTCTCTAGTTCATAAGAATGGTCTTTTTCTCTAATGGTTTATGTGTATCTGCGACCTTCGTTAGGATCAAGAGGCATAATGACCCTAAGGCCATCACCTTCAAATGTCATTCTTCTTTTCTTTAAGTCAACCACAGTAGAATTGTTGAAAGCCTAATCAATTCCTAACAGCGTAGGATAAGGACAACTATCATCAACTATCTCAATTACTTCAAATTCTACAAACTTCCTTACCCCGTCGATGTCCACAGGGACATGCTCCAGTATTCCAAAGGGGCTTACCTCCTACTGACTAGCCATCCTAAGACTGATAGGGGAATAGATCAACTTAGTTTTTTCCATCAATGCCTAGGCCTTCTTCGTCATAATGTTGACTTCTAATCCCCAAGTCGAGGACCACATAATCTATTTCATAGTCCCCAATTTGAGCATTAAGGTGTAGTTCCTTGTTTGTCCTTCTCTTTATGGATACTTGATGTACTTCTCTATTCAGCAGAGGATCTACCTTCCCTGGCTCATACTATTTGATCAAGTGTTGCATTTATTGCACATCTCTTTCATCCTTAATCAAATCAATGAACGTATACAAGAAACTGATAAGATTGATTACCTCTTTTCCTTCTCCAGGTGATGCAAACTAATCAAATGCCAGAGGCATCCCACATTCTCTCACTTCTGGTTGTGCCTTCGATGAATAAGATTGTTCTCCTCCAAATTCTCTTCTTGCCTCTTCAAATGTCTTCTTCTCCTTCCTTGGATCAAACAACTATGTCTTTTTTACAGCTCTTCTGATCCCTGATCCCTTTGTAGTCTTTTCTAGAGTCACCCTATCTTCTCCTGTAACAGCGCCTCTTCTCATGATAACAAAGACTCTGGCATCCTCTCCACAAGGTTCAAATGATATTAATTGGACTTTCTAGTTTCCTCCTCGCCTCTCCTGAAATGTCGCTAACAATGTTGGACAACCCTTACTAACATGTTAAAATGAGTTGCAGTAGTTGCAAGTGGTACAAGGGTTCTGAAAATCCCTCGCCAAATGACTTGGTTGGGCGTAGTTATAACAAATGATCTGACCTCGACCTTGACCCATGCCTCCTCCTCGTCCTCTTCCTCTGAATCCACCACGAGGATTGAATTTTCCTCTTCCCGGGGAGTTAAACTGCATAGAATTTCCCTCCTGCTACATCTCTCCTTGAATCTTATATGTATCTCTTGAAATTTCATGCAAGAGGTCATAAGACCTATAGTCCTTCTCATCATACCCCACATATTTACAGAATGTGCAATAAAGGTTGGTAGGTGTCTGGACATATTTTTTCATGTAATAACATTCACCAGGGGCCGATGTTTATTTCTACATAGCTCGCACTAGGGTTGAGTAACCTTCTTCAAAGGGATTGAAGCTCTAGAGGCAAAGTACTCATTAAATAGGGGATAGTGCTCCTTGTCATGGCCCTCTGATTTACATCTGATACACCAGATGTCTTCTCTTTTATCTTTTCCCTTTACTTTCTTCATATCTTCGACCTGCAGAGATAATTTAGTTAGCTGACTCAAAATTTGACTCATACCTGAGTTGGATTCTCCCATAGGGGTTGACTATAGTTTCATGGCGATCTCCAATGCCTCAGCCTGTGAAGCAACCTTTTGTTGCATCAGAGGAACTCTGATGTGTGGTAAGAGGGCAGCAATGAACCATTCCTTATTCTATTCGTCTAGAATCTGAAAGCTCAAGTGGCCTGTCAATGTCTTAAACCTCTGATCAAACTCCCAAATAGGTTTAGCTACTCTCTGCTTGATTTCCTTTAGTTCTGTAATGCACTCTAACTCCAACTTGAGTTTCTTGAATTCTGCACTCAACACAATATTGATATTGTTCAATAGTTTAGGTTGTGTAACCCCTTTAACAAACTTCATGTACCAGCTCAGTGCATGGTCTCTCAAGGTAGTACTAATTGAGCTCTCTTAACAACTTCGTCACTGAATTGCTTAATACTCCATACAACTTTGCATAAGAACTAGTGTTGATCAGGATCTTAATATCCATCTCCTATAAATATAGGTAACCTCATTTCATCTTCCATAGATCTTCCTAGGTTTATTGACTAATTATGTAATGGACTGCTAGTAACAATGCTTGGAGTGCTATGATAACTCTGACTACTCTGGTTACTTAATGCTTCTAGAACAATAGGAGGAGTAATAGTACTTACTTCAACGGTAGGTGAAGTTCCTAAAGTCTCTGATTCTTTTCGGTGAGGTTCTTCAGTCTTCACTTCATATTCCCTAGCCAACTCTGAATTTTCCTCATTCAATAACTCTTCTTCTTCTCCATTGAAGAACCCTTCGTCCTGTCCCAGTGGCTCGTGAGTCTGCTCAAACAGGTTCACCAAAGGAGCCTCTCTAAAGGTTCTCCCACTGTGTGTATGTCCAACCTCTATTTCACTGTCATTGTATGAGCTCTTGAACATTAGCTTTTCAATCTGACCAATTACTATATCTTCGAGATGTTCTTCTCATGCAATAGCATCTTGATCTTCAACTTCAAAAAGTGTAAAAATTTTCCTCTAGGTCCCTTCAATAAATATCTCTCTGCTTGGATATATGACTCTACTCTGTCAATAGAAAACTCAGTAATGTACCCTCCAATAGTGTTATCAAACCAGTGATATACTTCTTTTGACATGGTGTTATCAACTCTCTTGAACTTCTTGATCAACGTCGACGTCCAAACCACAGGTGGTCTAGGTTTGATTTCAAACTAGGTATCTGCTAATCTGGATAACCACTCATATAGCTCCTTATGAATTCCTCCAAATAAAATCTCGTGAATATCAGTAAAGATATACCTTCCCAACCAATCCTCTGTACTAAGATTAGGGTTCTTGTTCTGGGCTTCAGTGAAGTCCTTTTCTTTTTCTTCTATCCACTTATGAATCTCTGTCTTCGATGGAAACCACCTTGACATTCCCTCACGAATATCTTGGTCCTGGCAATGGAACCATTTGTTTGCATAGGGGAAGACCTAGGGTTCAACTCTAACAACGTACCAACAAGCCCTAACTACTAGCCCTTTCGGAAACACTTGCGAAGAAGATGCAGTCTCACCCTAAGTAGCAATAGGGGGTTGCAGGACACAGGTGTCTACAACCAGAGGAAGTGAAAAGTGGATCTAGGGAAACAACATACAACAACCTAGCTATTATTTACCATGCTTAAGCTTACTTCGTAGGTTATATCTCAGATCTAACACAACAATGCAATAACGGTATAATAGAAAGTGAATAACACAACATCAACCACATAGAACAACAAGATATATGTGGTTCACCCTCTCCCTAGGGCTACGTCCATAGAACTTTGCTTCTTGATATATTAAACAGAAACATACAGTTCTATCTGCACTCTTATCTTGCAAATCTCTCTCTCTCTTCTCTCTTCTTATCTCCCCTCCCTGCGCACCCAGCTGCAGGGTTGATCTTCGCACCCAGCTAAAGATCTTACAATACAAACTCTTCTACAACAATACACTTCTCTCTCTCGAAAACAACAATCGACAACCAATAACCCACATAATATGAACAAACCCATCCCAACTCCTCTGAACCTTTATTTATACATTACATGGAAAAAGTCTAGGTGTCAAAACCCTAGATCCAAAACCCTAGGTATCTAAAACCCTAGGTCCACTTGACCCGCGTTTTCAGGGCTTCGCCAACCTGTCTTTCTTTCTTTTCCATGAGGTGCTCCAAAGCACTTGTTGACGTCTTATTCCACTTGATGGGTTGTCCACGATCCATCTTTCCTTTCTGATCTATCTTCCTTGGTCTTCTCTTCCAACGACTAGCTTTTCCTTCTTTTGCTCCTTCTTTTCCACTTATTTGACCACTTCGACCCATTCTCAGTCAATGTGCTTTCTGCGTAGTTCGTACTTCGCCTTTCTTCCTTACTCTTCGCTTTCTTCCATAACCAAGGGACAACACTAGGTATATGACCCATAATCCATGAAACGATGGGAAATTGTTGATATTCCTATGACCCATAATCCATGAAACGATGGGAAATTGTTGATATTCCTATGACCCATATATGTAGATGTGTTAGCTAAATAGTCTATTAGTATTATCAACATGTCAAATATGGTGGAATTTAATAGATTGAAAATTATTGGGTAGAGTCATAATAGTTCAAAGGGGCACAACTAATCTCTAATTAGTTTGCAACTCATAGCTCAATTGATCCCCTTTTGTAATTATCTAACCCACTCAAGCTTCTAAATAAATCACTTAGAATTCACCCTCTACCACTAAAAACCGAACCCAAAGGTCATGATTTATTTTGATTTAGTATCAAAAAGCCTTTAATTCTACCATGTTCTTCGTGGCTAGCCCAATACTTTTGCAAACCCTCTTCCACCAAGAACTGAACCCAAAGGTCATGATTTATTTTGATGTATTATAAAAAGCCTTGATTCCTACCATGTTATTGGTGTCTAGCTCAATACTTTTGCAAAACAATGTTATTACCTACCTTATTTCATCCCAAAAAATGAATATGGTCCCCTATATGGCCATATTATCCTTGAAATTCCCATCAAAGTTACGAATGTGGAATGAAGGATATATGAGGGACCAAATAGTTGTCAAAGTCAAAACAAGATAAGACACATTGGAAATTAAAAACACCAATACCATAAGTACGTTGGAAATTAAAAACACCAATACCCAAAGGGAAACCAATTTTATCATTAAAAATAAATTATTGCATAGAAATTAGAAACACCAATAAGCCAAAGGAAAAAATTATCCATGTCTTAATGGAAACCCTCTTATCCTCATTCCTCAAAGGCCTATATAACATGATTTTTGTTAAGTTCAGTGAATTTGACAAAAATTTTCATTAAAAATAAAATTATTGCCTTCTAACTTGTTGGAACAAATTTTGAATTTTTGGTTTTCAGTAGCTTAAGAGGAAAAAATTTATAGTGTTTAGCTACCGAAAGTGGAGATTTTCAGTAGCTTAAATCTCATGTTTCATATGCCCTTAGCTGCCGAAAGTGTAGATGCGTTTTTACCCAGAAATAAAGTCATGAGGAGGTACTAAAAGAATGCAATAAATGATAATAAAATCACTATAATAAGGCTTTACATAAATGCCACGTCACCATTTCGGGTTTTCGGTAGTCGGGGGTTTGGCCAACATAAGATTTTGACCATTGCTTCGTTTCCCCGAAACCCAAAATCCGAAATCGGGGTTTCGAGACTTTCGGTGGCTTATGGTGCTCTGAAATTGCACTGTTAGCTACCGAAAGCTAGGACTTTCGGTGGCTAAGATACCCCTGTTTTCGACCTGTTAGCCACCAAAATCGCAGGTTTTTCCAAAAACAACTGCCTGTGAGAAAAATAACTTTTCTCAACCTTGGAGAGGATTTTTTACACGTTTGAAAATTCTATTGACATATAGAGATCCTAAGCTTTCTATTGGTATATTCATATCCAAATTTAGAGCTTGGGAAGGCAGCCAAAATTTCCCCACAAGACGGTGTTGTGTTTTTGTGCAAACATGGGCCAGAAATGTAGGAACGCACCCAGATTTCAGTTAAATAACTGCCAGCTTGTTTCTTAGTCGGTTTTGAGGTCGTTTCTCATTTGTTATATGTTGAAGGCTTATATATTGTATATCTCTTTGAGAGAGAAGGTGGGGGAAAAAGACACACAGGAGTAGTACTCCTGGGTTGTAGCATTTGTTTTCCTGTTTAAATAAAAGAGTGCAGAGCCATTTTTAATCTACAGCATAGATTCTTGTGATTTTTTTTGTAGAGAATGTCTTATTGCTTTGTTCTCACATCATTTCAATTGGTTTTATTTCCATTTTCTTCCTGATTTGTGACTGTGTTTTCAATGGAATTCATCTGTTTGTTATATGCTCTATTGCAAGACATGTTATAGGTTGCTTCTTATAGAGATATGAAGGTTTAGAATTCATCCTTGGTTAGATACTCTATCCCAACCATCTCTTTCCACTAATTTATGCTTGGAATTCACTCATTGTTAAGTGCTCCTTGCATTTTGATATTTTTTCTCTCTATTTTGCTGCCATACTTTTATAAATCCTTCTCTCTGTAATCAACTTCTACCTTGCCTCTGTTCCATGGATTTCCATCGCTGAAACACTCTTATTATTTTCTTGATCATTTGACTCCATTCCCAATGGACTACCTCCTAGTCCAACCCACCAACCCTAAAAACCCAAAACTTTTTGTTACCCATAGATCTGCCCACTGTTAAGCTTATTGAATATCCTATTGTGACATTTTCGAGAGATCCCTCTTGGGTTGGAAGTGGCATTTTCCAATCAAAAGTGGTTTGAGGTTATCTTGGAATTTACTTGCATGCAACCCAAGTCAAGTCCGAGTGACAAAATTTATTTCATTTAAAATGTGCTAAGGCTTGGCTCTATTACAGCCTAGAACCAACTCTTGCGACAACATAACCAATGTCAAATGATAAACCATGGGATGATTGCACTGAGAGCAGTGAGGTGCTTTACAACTCATTATGGGGGAGATGTTGTCACGTTAGCGCTATGTTAGATAAGGTTACATTAAAAAAAATTAAACTCATCTCAATTAAAAAATTAACAATAATTAAAATAAAGTCGGCTCAAATAAAAGAAAACAATTACATGAACCATTACACACACAAACACTACATACTTATGACAACATCTAAATTATTAATTCCTTCATATTAAATGATCATAATAAAAATTTACACCTTAAAAATTTTGGTCCCTCTCGATGCTTGATAGATCTGAATTTAAAATGGATCTATGTTGGTATTCTACAATCATGCTCCAATCCTTCAAGCAAAAGAATTGTGAAGCCATTGACAATAACAAAAAAGTTGGCTTCTCATTGAATGGGAATTGCTGGCCCTTGACTAAGTTTTGAGGATCCTTGGTCATGTTTGACCTTTTTGTGACTTCGAAAGGCTGTCGAAGGCGGAGCGCAAGTCGAATCGGAGATCGCGGGATATCGGCCCCTTGTTTAGGGATTTTTGGGTTTTGGGCTTATGTAATGGGTATGGGGCTGTCAGACCACGGGTTTACCCATGTTTAGGCCCTTTTTGAAATGTATAAATAGAAGTCTAGGCGATGTAAGAGATAGTAGAGAGGCTAGGTACCTAGCCAAAGTGTTGAGTGCAAATTGTAAATGCTTTGTGTATGCTATGTTGAGAACTTGCAGAGCTAAGTGCAAGTGACTGTAAGAGACTGTGTAAAGGCTTTGTGCCATAATTTAGCTCGGGGAAGGAGGATCTAGCGAGGTGCGTGCATATCTCATGTCTTATGCAGAGTAGGATCTTGTGGCTATGTGCATGTAGAATATTGAAAGAAGACAATAAAAGAGAAGAAGAGTTGGTGGGCATAGCCCCAGGCTGGGGGTGAACCACATATATCATGTGCTATGATTGCTTTGTGCATTATGGTTGTTTCATTGTTCATATGATTAATGCTTAGTGTAGTGATGTATGCTTAGATGAATCTAATGTGATAATATTAATGCTGAATAATATGAATGAATGCTAGATCTAACCTATGTGAATGTGCTTAGTGCTTGAATATACTAGATCTGGGTGAATACTGCACTGATCTGTTGATTAGGTTTTACCTGTGCTATAAATTAAGGTTGAATACTAACGATCTATAATTGCTAAGTACTCTATTAAGGTGTTACAATCATAGTTTTGTGTCCCAGCTAAGGTTGCAAACACTGGAGTCCTACAACCACCCATGCCTCTACCTTAGGTGAGACTTCATTTGCTTCGTAGGTGTTGCTGAAAGGGTTGGTAGTTAGGGTTTTTTTGGTGAGTTGTTGAAGCGTTGAACCCTAGGTCTGCCCCTGTGCCAACAAATGGTTCTGTCGCTGGGACGTGAAACTATGATTGTTGGGAACTAAAGAAAAGAGAAATCTCTCTGTGTGGATCTATTTCCCTAGTGCGCAATATTCTACTTGACTTATGATGCTCTATTCTAAGAAGATAAGTTAGATCTGAAGAAAAGAGGTAAGATATTGAAGCTTTGTACTATGATAAAGGTAAGAACAATAAAAAGTTTTGATTGAAAAGTTAAGATAAGTGGAAATTTTTGTTTTGAAAGTATGAATCTAGGTATGTTTGATCAATTTTGTCCTAGCCTGAAAACTAGGGAACAGCTAGAAGAAAGAAGATTTGATATGGGTAGATCTGATAGAAATGATGAAAGATATCTTATTCCTATGCATAGAAAGAATGTTTGGACTAACAAATGGATGCATGATCCTAGAAAGAATTGTTTACAGGTTAGCTACTATGATCCTAGTGCATAGTACAGGAAAGGTTGGGGATCATTTAAAATAAAAAGAGGATTAATTATTTTTTATAGTTGCAAAATACCGGGACATATTGTTAAGGAATTCCCTAATAAAAGACCTATTTGTCTTTGTTGTAAAGCTATGGACCATGACGTTTTGAATTTCTCTAGAATGATTGCTAAGGTTGAAAGAATGAATATGAGACAAGAAAACCCTGAGGAAGATCAAGAAACTAAGACCATGGAAGAACCCCAAAAAGAATCAAAGAATGTATTGCTACAAATGAAAGAAACCCTTAATGATCAAAGAAATGTCAACTTATCAGAGATCTTCAAAGAAAAAAGTGCATAGAAACAAGAATAGGAGACTTCGACATAGACTGTGTTCTGGATGAGGAAACACAAGTGAATTTCATGACAAAAAGAACCTGGGAAATTTTAGGAAATCCTGCTATGATTCCTTCATTGGGAGGAATAGAATTATTTAGAGGAAAGTTGATAACCCTATGTGGAAGACTCATCCAGATATCTATGAGTGCTCATGGAACTTTGATAGAGGAAGATTTTGAGGTTGTTAAATTTATTGAGAATAACGCCCCATTTGTTATGTTACTAGGAAAAACCTAGATTGAGAAGGATCAGGCAAGAAGAAAAGAAGAGGAATCCTTAGAACATAAGAAGTAAGAATTAAAAGATTTCATGACTAGGAGGATAGCACACTTGATTGAAGAACAGGAGAACATATCGAAGTTGTTTAGAACCAGAAACTTGGATGTCGAAGTTGAAAGAACACAAGAAGACTCACAGAAGAGTGGAGCACCTACCCCAGACAGAGAAGAAGTATTTCCCTTGAACCCTATGAAATAATATCAACAACACGAATTTCCTATGCCAAAAGGAGATAAGAATCAGAATGGAAAGAGGAATACTGAGATGAAGGTCACAGGGAAGAAGGCTAGAAAGCTCTGTAAAAAGAGAGAAAAGATAGAAAAGTTGTAGAAGGTTCCAGAGGGGACTTCACAGAAGGAAGGTTTGAAAAACTAGAACTTTGTCGGGATATCAGAACAGCGCAACATGGAACTTCGCCATTGCGTAGAAATATAACCATTGGAGGCATTATGACTGTTAGACCATCACTCTCAAACGGATAGAACAACAGTTATGACCAGAAAGCTCATCATCAGACCGTTAGGATGGTGCCGCGATGGATGGAACCACATTGATGAAGGCTTCTCGCATGTTGGAGAGATATGTTACCTCGTTGTCTACTTAGTCCGTCAATTGTTGCACCAAAAACACTTTTTCGAATTGTATCCAAGCCAACTCATTGCTACTGTGCTATGTTTACTGAGATTTCACAACCCGATCTATTGTGTTGAACATCTAATCATTGACCTGAGTTATCTGATCGAGAGAATGCATGTTGGACGAACTCAATTCCATAGAGAAGTCGATTGAATAAGTTCTCATCAATATAATGGCCAAAAAATTAATGTCTGTAGGGATTCGAGCTTCATCGAAGAGAGGAGTGCAAGCCTCTCCATTGACTGCTCGCAGATCTGGACCATCCCAAGCTGCAGCCGAGAAAAGAACCAAGCATCGAGATGACTTGGAGAATGTGAAGTTAATCTCGACTATCCTGCCCAACTACATCCCACCTTTGGCTGGCAGGGTGAGTCATGACAGTGTCCCTAGAGACTTCGATTACACCCTAGTTATTGTGTACCTCCCAAAGGGGATACATACAGTTAGAACATAGCAGGATAAGATCGCGACATTAAAATTCAGTGACTTCAACCTAGGGGACCGCAAGAATCCCAATATGCTCACCCCTCACTGATACTTGACTAGGATGAAGGGGAAGAACTCGAAAATAATCCCCCAACCATGGACTATGAACCTCGCGTAGTCCACCATCTTGAATGTGATGAAGATTCCACATTTTGGAAGGCACCAAGAGGTTAACGCGTGCATTAATCTCCTGCTATTGTGCTACCATGGCGGCTATCTATGGCTAGATAAACACATCATAGTCGGTCTGATGTTGATCCATAGGATCACCGGATTGATCATGCAGGGACCAGACCCACAAGACTTCTACCCAGAGAAGGTTTCAGACCACTCCTTGGCACAGAGAATTAAGGATACCTATGGAGATGTAGAAAAGGGGATGTGAGGATATAAGGTAGCTTCCATCTAGAATGGTGCAGTGCACCTGGCTTGCCAGCTGATCACAGGAAAGTTGGTGAGAAAGAACAGACCTACACAGGTCACAGGGTTCGTTGTTGACCTAACTAGAAAATGTGTAGAAGGACTCCAAATGAACTAGGTGAAGTACTTAGTCAACTAGCTAGAATTGGATTTTCGCAAATCTCAGGATCAGGGCTATGAGTTCCATTTCAGTCAGTTGATGATCCTCATAGCATTTACTACTTGGGAGATGCCAGAAGGTGCGACCTTCCCAAACATTGAGCCATTCGAGCCACTCGCTACAAAGTTCACCATGCTCTAGTACTCGAGCGATATGGGAAAAAAATGGAAGTCGAATGCAATATTCCACACAGACCGAAGAGGTACAAAAACTAAGTAGTGCATCAGATGAAACTGCTTTAGAATCACCTAGATGAGGAGATAATGATGAAGTAGATAAAGAAGAGACCAATGGCAAAGAAGATCAGCAGAAGTAAGGTGAAGTAACATCACCTATGGATCCTGTTGATGAGGTTGATCCCTCTAAGAAAAGAAAGGTTTCCCCCACGAAACCTACCTCACGGAATAAATCCAAAGCCACCAAGGCTAAGTTGCAGAATGTGATTACACTTGATGACTTTGACTTCATCATTGTAGTTGTATGAGACAGTTCACAGGATATTATGCAGAACACTGAAGCCAAGAAAGCATCCATGTATGAAAAAATTGAGACAGAACTAAGAGGGGTACAACAGGCCCTTCAATCCAACCATGTAGTATCCACTGCGCCCCCACCATCAAAAGAACCAGAGTTGGGATATGAGCCTACCCAACTTTGCAGAATAGCTGATGAGACTGAAGCTCACCTTCGTCGAGCGCAAGAAGAGAAAGAACATGCCACGGTGGCCCTGAAGAAAGCACAACAAGAAGTGGTAGAGCAACTTCGAGTTTCAAAATAGGAGAAGGATGACCTCCACACCAAGTTCGAAGAGGATAGAGCACAAGTCAAGCAAGAGAAAGAGAAGTTGCTTGCAGAGCAGCTAGGAGTCAAAGAAGTAGTTAGCAAAGCACTTCGCTATGTGACAGGCTTAGAGAAAAAAGTGGAAGAACCAGTAGAGCATCAAGTAGCGCAGCTTGCGGAAGCTATCCATCAGCTTCAACAAAGAATCATAGACCTAGAGCTAAAAATAGTGCCAAGTACCCCACAGGGCGTGTGAGACCAAAGAGAAGACACTGCTCGGAGCGGAGTTGAGAGGATCAGAGCATTCTCTCTGGAATGTAAACAGCTTAGTAGTAGAAGTGCACAAACCTACGAGCAACTTACTGAAGACCCTGAACTAAAGGCACTGGAGTCACAACTCCAGGAGGCAAAGCAGTAAGCAGCGATAGTACAGGTGCAGTTGAAGCTCCTATCAGTAGTTTAAAGGATGAAGTGATCCCGAGAACAACTCACTACTCAACAATAGGTCCACACCATACAGAGAAAAGTCATGGAAGTGACTCAGAGGCTCCAACCAATCTAGGACGAAGCGTGCCAACTCTTTGAGGAGATTGAAGGTCGAGGAGCAGAGCTGGAACAAGTAGTCACTACAGTCGAACAACGCTTAGAGGGACCTGTCAACGAAGCAGTTATCCAAGAGTTCGTTGCGCAGGAAGCCTTGGTGCAACAACAGGTCGAAGCAGCTCGAGGCTTTTGAAGCAGAGCTACCCTGATAAGAGTGACTCAGGACGAGTCACAAGTGAGTGTTGGGGGCCTGGTGGCCCTTGACCAAGTTTTGAGGATCCTTGTTCATGTTTGACCTATTTTGGGACTTCGACTGGCTGTCAAAAGCGGAGCGCAAGTCGAAGAGGAGATCGCGAGATCTCAACACCTTGTTTAGGGATTTTTGGTTTTTGGGATTATGTAATGGGTATGGGGATGTTGGCCCATGGGTTTATCCATGTTTAGGCCCTTTTTGAAATGTATAAATAGAATTCTAGGTGATGTAAGAGATAGTAGAGAGGCTAGGTACCTAGCCAAAGTGTTGAGTGCAAATTGTAAATGCTTTGTGCATGTTATGTTGAGAACTTGCAAAGCTAAGTGAAAGTGACTGTAAGAGACTGTGTAAAGGCTTTGTGCCATAATCTAGCTCGAGGGAGGAGGATCTAGCGAGATGTGCGCAGATATCCTATCCTATGCGGAGTAGGATCTTGTGGCTCTGTGCATGTAGAAGATTGACAAAAGACAATAAAAGAGAAGAAGAGTTGGTGGATGTAGCCCCAGGCTGGGGGTGAACCACATATATCATGTGTTATGGTTGCTTTGTGCATTATGGTTGTTTCATTGTTCATATGATTAATGCTTAGTGCATTGATGTATGCTTAGATGAATTTGATGTGATAATATTAATGCTTAATAATATGAATGAATGCTAGATCTAACCTATGTGAATGTGCTTAGTGCTTGAATATACTATATCTGGGTGAATATTGCATTGATCTGTTGATTAGGTTTTACCTGCGCTGTAAATTAAGGCTAAATACTAATGATATATAACTGCTAAGTTCTCTGTTAAGGTGTTACAATCACAGATCTGTGTCCCAGCTAAGGTTGCAGACACTGGAGTCCTGCAACCACCCCTACCTCTACCTCAAGCGAGACTTCATCTGCTTCGCAGGTGTTGTCGAAAGGGTCGATAGTTAGGGTTTTGTTGGTGCGTTGTTGAAGCGTTGAACCCTGGGTCTGCCCCTGTGCCAATAGGAATATTACTTCTCATTGTGATGTGGATCCAAATCCATGGAGAGGAAAAGAAAAGACAATCTAGAGTTCATTTCCCTCTTTCTTAGTTTTTCTTTCCCTATTATTATTGGAATGGATAATATTTCTTAAGTAACTCTATTCATGCATATTGTTTTTCATTTTGTTATCTCTCATTTTAACTTCCTCTCATCAATGACCTCTCAAATTGAAATCATTTTATAATGTTATTAAACTTAATTATTTGGATTGTGGTGTGCATATCTTATTTTTAGATCACTTTATAATGTTAAATAGAACTTTATTAATTAGGTTATGGTTTAATGATGATTTTGTGATTCTTTTTGGAATGTGTAAAACCAACTTAAGGATGAGTGATTGGATAAGACCTATTGAGTTCCAAATAAGTGGCCTCGACTAAAAAATAGAGGAACAACTGAGTGGTCCCATCCAAGATGACTAGGACCAATGTTGATTGAGCAGTCTTGACTAGAAGAAAGAGGATTGACTAGGTGCTTTGGACTAGGTTGACTAGGATAGACTGGATGTGATAAAATTGGTTCCAACTAACCAACTAGGACCACCTTGGGTGATAAAATATAACCAAATCAACTTTATTTTATGGAATATTAGTGACACACTCATGTAACTACAAAGAAAAAATATATATCCATATGTTGAGTATTGCAAGTGAAATGTGTGTTAAGTTGTGTGAATATGTGATAAAGATGAATACTTATTGCACAATAATGTTGTAACAATGTTTATGAACACCATCAAAATATATGTAGGACTCTCTATTTTATTTTGCATTGGACCTATGATTTCTAACATGGTATTAGAGACTAGGGTTTCAAGTTCCTAGCTTGGTTCTAATTAATGCCAGGCATGTTCAAAGTGCTCTCATCATAGAAATTCTATGGATGTTATTTTCTCTCGTAGAAGTCAAATATCAAGAAAATATTTACTTGTAAATTTTACTTGTAGGTTTTTGTATCAAGGTGTTATAGGATTAATATGGGTTCAAAGAAGGATTCGATGGTGCTCAATATGCACAATTATGGCATGTGGTTGCAAGATATGGAGACTTTGTTGAAAAAAAAATCCTTATGGTAGTTTACCAAAATTGTTGTCCCTAAGCCTTAATATGAATGTGAAAATTTCATGGTTAACAAAATGAAGGTTGAATTTATAGGGTAATGATCACGTACATCTCAAGGGATATTTGTTTCTATACCAGTAGGATAGATTGATTGAATGAAGTGTAGATGTTAAAGAAATTGTTCGACAAGGTTAAACAATGTTAGATGTAACTTGAAAAAGGATTGGTATATGTTGAACCCCTCTGATTTGAAAATATTGAGGATTATATGGCTATTGTATGGGAGTTGCAGTTGAAGCTGGGAGAACATGGAAAATACTTCTTCGAGAAGGAAATATAGTTGATAGAATTGGTCTTAATGAAGGAAAACATTTCTTAGAGAAGGAAATATATTTGATAAAATTGGTCCTAATGATTGTAAAAGCACCCTATCATGTATTATGTTCTATAATCAACACATTTTTTACCCTTGAGAGGTAAGGAGTACACTTTTGATACTTTTTTCACCTTGTTTATTAGAACACAAGAGAAACTAGTTGATCAAGGAAATACTAGCGATAAGAAACATGCTCATTTCGTTAAAGGAAAGGGAAAACATAACTACATAGAAAAACATCAAGAATGAAATCATGAAAGAAGGCATCGGTAAACAATGATAAGGATCATGAATATCACATTGACAAAAGAAAACATGGAGGTGATAGTAGGTAATAGTGTAGGAGACTCAACAACATTAAAACATTCCATTATTGTGGAAAACTAGATCACCTAGAGAAGGTTTGCTAGAAGAAAACCCATGACCTTGAGGAAAAGATTAAAAGGATTGAAGGTGACTAATGAGGATTCCCTCGAGAATATAAATTTGATGGTAATCATATATTATCTATTAGTTAATATTGGATGTTACATTCTCATACTTTTAAAAGGAATGGATAATGGACTATAGTTGTTCATATAGCATGGTTATGGATGCTTCTCTATTCTCTTCCTTGAGTAAGGCCAAAGAAGAGAATATATTTTTTGTGGATGAATATACACTTACTGTTTCTAGCAATGGTAGGGTTGATTGTGAGAATGGTGTGATTACTAATGTTTGCAGTGTACTACAACTTAGTGCAATCCTATTGTATGGATAACTACTCACTCAAACTGGCAAGAAAGTTGAATTTTGGTATGACAATTTTGTTTAGAAAGGTATTAACAACCAATTTTTGTTTCTGTTGAGTGTACTCTTAACCCCAAGGATGGATTCTACAAGTTTTATGAATTTAAGTGTTCAAAGAATGAAAGAGTACCATTTGATGTTGTTATCAAAATTGATGATTGAAATAAATTTAGGCATGAGATATTAGGGCATATGAATTTTAGAAGTATTCACTTGATGATTTGGTTGAATATGATCCATGGCCTACCAAACATAGCCCCTCTTTAAGGAATATGTGAAGATTGTGTTCATGGTAAACATCACTGAGAAAATTTTGAGAAAGTAAAGTCATGGACAGAAAATTCATAGCTGGAGATTGTGCATAATGACATTTGCATGATGAGCCATTATTCTATAGCTAGTGCAAGGTATCTTACCTTCATTGATGATTTTTCCAGGTTTACTTGGATATATTTTTTGAAGAACAAGGATATGGTTCTTGAGAAATTAATTACGTTAAGTCATTGGTTGAAAAACAATGTAGTTGACTTGTGAAGTCCTTGAGGTCTGATAATGAAGCAGAATATCAGAGTCACACCTTTGATGGATATTTATCCCATAATGGTATCTCATTGCAATGAATCATTCCATGATAAAATCCTCAAAATAATGGTGTTCTTGAGGGGGAAAACAATACTTTGACTAAGATGGATAGATCTTTATTTAAATCAAGAGGAATGTTCACCAAGATTTAGGTAGAATCTATAGTCTTATCAAACCACATTTTGAATAGGGTTCCATCCATAACAATGTGTGATATAACTCCTTTTGAGAAATGGAGTGGAAGGAAACCATTGATTAGACATCTTAGAACATTTAGAAGTGTAGCTTGGGTTCATATTTGGGTTCATAGAAGTTTGACATTTGTGGGAGTACTTCCATTTTTCTTACCTATGAATAGTTGTTACAACATCGCCCATCAATAGCTAGTTGTGGCTTTTGCATTATCTAAGGAATTGCTCCATGATACCCACTTTTTCTAGTTATAGACATTT